>JAXCHB010000080.1:10587500-10845000 GCA_036926305.1 Uropetala carovei | reverse complement strand
TTCAACAAAATTTTTTAAAATGTGCCACAACAGCCGAATCCAGTGTCAGAGGGTGCAGTGACCCTTCTGACCCCCCGCTGGACATGCCACTGAGTAAACTCATGGAAAATTTAGTAAGAATCAAAGAGACAGAAAATACTTTAATATTAGTTGGGTCTTGTTGCGTCCACAACGCATTTAGTTTTCTGAAATGCCACCAGGGTTCGTTGGCTATACCTAGCAATGTGAATGTGTGTGATTTTGAGTGTGAGTGAGTTAGTTGTTAGAAAGTTGTCCTAACCCCGAGCAACCCCATATGGACAATAAGGAGACGGAGTCGAAATAACGAAGGAAACCACTACGGCTAGAGGTAAGTCAATTGATCCATTGGTGGTTAATAATCGAAATAATACAGTCCACTAATCCTAGAGGCAGAATTACCTTAATTTAAGTAAATTGAGTTCCTGTCCAAACAGGTCTCAAGAAAAATTAAAGGTGCAATCTTTGTTGAATTCACTTCAAAATGCTCAAAGAATGCATCACACAATACCAGAAACATAAATATCCAACTAATGAAAACTCTATAAAATAGCAACTCCTGCTCTCTCTGTCCCTTCTACTCGATTACAACTGAAAGACATCTTTCAAATTCTCCAGAACAAATACCATAAATAGCAGTGTATAAGTTGACTTTGATTTTTCTGTTTGAAAATGAGTGGTAACACAAATACCATATAAGTTGACCTACTTTCACTCTACAGCAGGGGTAGGCAAACTTTTCTGCATGGCGGGCCTCATCGGTGTTTGCGAATTCTTCAGCGGGCCACATTGAAAGATACCAATGCTTAGACGGGCCAGATTAGAGTTTAAATCGGAAATTTGTTAGATTCTTAGGCATCATACATAAGTGAAAAACAAGCACAAACAGGGATTGTAGGGCTAAATTTTCAAAACTAAAGGTTTTATTGTCATAATTTTACCAAAAGTAATATAAAATTGTGTTAAATTTTACAGACTGCTTTTTCACCAAAGCTTCGTGGGCCATGTTAAATGCTCTCGAGGACCACATATAGCCTGCGGGCCACAGTTTGCCGACCCCTGCTCTACAGCTATTAAAAAAAATAATTATGACTAAAACCAGGTACCATTCTATAAAATCACAGAATAAAACATGAATATAAACATCTCAATTATATGTTGATTAGAAAATTAACAGGTAAATCATAAAAGCATCAACCCACTACAAGCTTAAAATGTTTCAAAAAACATCAATATACAGTACTGGACCCCTTATTCGGCATCCCAAAATCTGGCAGGACCTGAAATTCAGCAAAAACTTGTGGTTACCAATTTGAAATTGGTACCGGAAATTTTCGCAATCTCGAAAAAGCGACAATAACTGTGCTGCTGTTTTATCGTTGTTCTTTTGTTAGAATTTGCTGTGTTTCATGAATTTAAAATATTTGCAGTCCTCTTTTTATAAAGATGTCAAACAGATCAGTGGAAAAACCCGTGGTTATCGTAAATGCAAACGGTATTAAGAAGGAAGTGGAATTGCTACAGCATTTAGAGAAAGGTGCTTCAGTGAAAACATTGAGCAATGAGTATGGTGTTACTTCATCGACTGTTTATGACTTGAAGAAGCAAAAGAGTCAATTAATGAAACTTTACGCAGAATGTGATGTTTCAAAGTTAATGAACAACAGAAAAACACTACATCAGTCAAAGACAATCGACGTGGATAAAGTGTTACCAAAGAAAAAGCAGCAGCTGATCATGAAGCCACAGAGGAATACTTGAAAGAATTTTCTTCAATGATATCGAATAAGGGTTTAACAACAGAGTCGGCATTGTTTTGGCAATATATTCCCAGAAAAACATATGTAACGGCAGGTGAGTCAGCACCAACGGGATTCAAAGACTCCAAGGAATGCCTTACTATATTGGGGTATTCTAATGCAGCAGGAACCGATAAGTGTAAATTGCTCATTATTGGCAAGAACCAGAATCCTAGGCCTTTCAAGGGTATCAGAGAATTTCAAGTTGTTTATAAGGCTAACAAGCATGCATGGATGGCAAAACAAACTTTTCTTGATTGGTTCAAGACCATTTTTTGTCCCCGAAGCCAGGGTTCACTGTCAGTCTGTAGGCCTTCCTGTGGATTGCAAAATTATATTACTTCTTGATAACTGGGCTGCACACACTTATGCTGAATTGCTCATTAAAGACAATGTTTACGGTATTTATTTACCTCCTAACTGTACATCGCTTATCCAACCAATGGACCAAGGCATTCTTCAGGAATTGAAAATTACAAAAAGCTGAATTCATGCAAAAAATCCTTATGGCATGTAACAACAGAATAATAGTGACCAAATTCCAAAAAGAATTTAACATAAAGGATGCTATTTGAAGTGTTGCAAAGGCTTGGGTCAATATTTCCCAGATTACTTTGTTGAATAGATGGCACAATTTATGGCCATCCACCAAGTTTCTAAATGATGATGATGAAACTGAACCCAATTTTGAAGGTTTTCCTTCTTCTGAAGAAAGTGAAATTGTTGAAGACTTATTGGAAAAACATTGTTATGTGATACAGCAAAATTGGTGGATAAAGAAGCTATTGAAGATTATTTAAACATTGACAACGGAGCTCCAGTTTACCTCCAACTAACAGATAGTGAAATTTGCAATATGGTTATGAATCATAATAAAATGAATGACAGTGATACTGAAGGGGATGATGAAGTGTTGAATGAAAAGGAAAAAGTATCCATTGATGTGTTATACAATTAACAGAAAAACTAATTGGTGGAATGGAACAGAAGAGTTTTATTACAGAGCAACATATTACGTGGGTTTACAAAATACAAGAAGAGTTCCAGAAAGAGAGACCAAAAAATATGAAACAACAGACTCTGAAGGACATGTTCAAGAAGTTTTCAACAGAACCTCAACCTTTAACTTCTTCAGCTTGTGCTTATACACCAGCTACCACTTCACATATCCATTCTGATGATAACAGTTCTTTGGATGAGTTTACAGAATAACTGTCCCAGCAAAATTTTGTGGCTTTGCTGCGGTTTATGATTAAAACCTTGAGATGAAAAATTATTTCTATGTTTTCCAAGTTTTATTTACAAAATTTTTATATTTAAATAAAATAAAGGTTAGTGTTTGAAATTATTTTGAGGATTTTTAATTAAAATAAATATTGGATGTAGTTGATTAATTTTCTAGGCAGCATGTGAGATCAGCTCTCATTAAAAGCACTGAAATCTATATAAGATACTGAAATGAAAATGATAATTGAAAAGTAAGAATGAGCTAATACAGGTGAGCCCCACTTAACGCGGCCCCAGCCAACGCGGATTTTATTTCAAATTAAAATTTTTCTTAAAAATATAGATATCTTATCCACAGTGCGACCTCAGTCTAATATCTTATGATTTTTTTTAATTTTGCACTAAACAAATTTCATCAAGTATCCTAAATATTATCATATTTCAGCACTGTTGCATAATATTGAATCGTCTGCTGGCCAATTTCATTCTTTTCCTTGTATATTTCATGGGTCTAACGCGGAAAACATTTGAAAAATGGAAATAGGAATATGATTCATGCTTCATGATTCTTTGGCATCATTGGATTGTAAAGAATGTTTTTGATGATTTATATTTTTAAAATCTATAATTATTGACAATTACTATATTACAATGTTAATTTACCGTATTAACATGTCATTACGGCAGTCCTCGACATTCGTACATAATGCGTTCCTGAAAACGTGTCCAAAAGTCGAATGTACAAAAGTCGAACATAGATTTACATGTTATAGGGGGGTTCCGTTCCCAGAGAGCAAAACAAATATTATAAAATCTCTAATTATGGTATAAATGTTTAGTTTTTTTGTGCAGGCGCCTTTTAGACACAATCGTCGATTTTATAATATATAGAGAGAGGGCAAAATGCAATAAAATATTTAAATAATTGCACAAATAAACATTGTTGTACGGACAAAGATGGCGATGTAGTGGAAACTGGTGGCTGGCAACCAGCACCACTCGAAATATTCGTTCGTCATTTAGCTGAAGCGCGGAAGTCTGATCGGTGCACAAAAGACGGTTCAGGGATGTCAATCTATGCTATCTTGGGTTCTTGTTCCCTTGTATTATCCTAAAGTTATCACACACACACAGTGTAATTGATTATTATCTTTTTATAATTTATCGTTATTTGTTTTTCATTCTTTTTTCTCAAGAAATTTTTATTACTGTAAGAGTTACATTTATTCGTACTGTTTGTAACACAGTGCTTCCATCCTTACCATAATCTAGTCGTTGACTATAGTTATTATATCTTGGTATTAAGTTCTCTTTTTCTTGTTTATGTCTATTTATTTTTTTGTATTTTTGGTGAAATTATCTTTGTTTATGGCAGTGTCTTTTCTGGAAGAGGTGGAAGACCAGCCGTTGCTGAACCCCAATACTGTTTTACAAGCTGAGTTGGATAAGAAATTACTTTGTGATTAATGAAACTTATTCTGTGATTTGTGACTACAATGTGATTACCGGCTGTAAATAAATATTATTATTAATGTGGCAGTTGTACGAATATCGAATGCAAGACAGTCGAGGACCGCCTGAAGTGCACATACAAAATCCCCCTTTTTTCATTAAAGCATTTGATATTTTCATAGTTTTTTTTTGTAATATTGCCTAAACTTGGCCCCAAAGAGAGTGATGATTAAAATGAAAGAAAAGTCAGTAAAAAGGGCAAAAAAAGTGACGAGTTTGGAGAAGAAAATTGAAGTTTTAGATAGGCTTGCATGTAATGAATTTGCTTCATCAGTTGGTAAATTACTTCGTGTGAATGAGTCCACAATAAGATCAATTAAGAAAAGTGAGGAAGCGATCAAGAAAGTCCCGCTGAGTTCAATTGTCATTCACGAGAAAGCCAAGCTACTGCACAATCATTATGTCTCAAATTGCTTCGCGGCCTGCTAATGGGAAATCGCCAATGTCATCGAAGCGTGTGTAGATTGGTTCCTTGCTTTTTAATAAAATGTGGCGTTTATTCAGAACGCCACAGTACGTATTGTATTATTATATTTGTTCTTCTCCTTCACAATTGAACACACACTCGACCGGCTTAAGTGGAATGAGCGTCCGATTGAAGCTAAAGATTCACCACTTTCGGCATGCCTAATTATTTCCATCTTTGTCCCAATCGTGTTCACTTTATGAGCCCTACGTTTCTTTCCACTTGCATAAGCACTTTCAGTTTTTCGTTTATCACTCATTGTTGCGTCCACAACGCATTTAGTTTTCTGAAATGCCACCAGGGTTCGCTGACTATACCTAGCAATGTGAATGTGTGTGATTTTGAGTGTGAGTGAGTTGTTGTTAGAAAGCCATCCTAACCGCGAGCAACCCCATATGGACGTTAAGGAGACGGAGTCGGAATAACGAAGGAAACGACTACGGCTAGAGGTAAGTCAATTGAGTCATTGGTAGTTAGTAATTTAAATAATACAGTCCACTAATCCCAGAGGCAGGATTACTTTAATTTAAGTAAATTGAGTTCCTGTCCAAACATTTTTTGGTCCTTCGGGCCGGATGATCTGTTTATCAAACTCTTTATAATCCTAGGCGAAAGGCAACTGTATTTCTAGTGACTTTATTTAGTCTAATCAATGGTTGTACATGCGTGTGTGTTGTAATTTCCATGTATATATAATTCTCTTTAAGTTTTCTAATTATTTCAAATTGGCCAATACGACTTCGTCTATTCGTTGTGGTTAGTCACGTATTCTCGATATGTTGTAGGTATTATTGCTTAGTATATCGCATATCCAGTTTGTTTATCATTTAATATTAACGTAACTCACAGTTATTATGGATGAAGAAAAGAAAATGGACAGCAGAGGGCAGCGACGGTTTAAATTGATTACTGTGCGTCGAGATGCTATAATACGAACTATTAAAAATTTGCATAGTTTATCTCTTACAGTTGTTGAGAATTCAACTGTTTTTCCTGTATTCCGTAGTCGGTATAGTTCGTTGGATGAAGAATATAAATCTTTTCTTTCATTGTGCAATGAAATGCGTGAAGCAGAAATTGAATTGGGACTGGAAGTCCAAGACAACGAACTAAGTGTAGTGGATCACGTAAAAGGCATGTATCATGAAATAAAAGTGGTAGCCAGTCAACTACTCCCGAATGATTCATTTGGTTCACATAGTGAACAACGTTCCGTGAATTCGATGCAGTCTGCTCGTTTGCCCAAGATTAACATTCCTACATTTGATGGGAATGTTTCACAGTTTAAGCAATTTCATGATGTGTTTACTAGTTTGATTCACATAAATCCAAACCTAACGAACATTGAGAAGTTTCATTATCTACTCGGTTGTACAAAGGGACATGCTTTAAGGGTAGTGTCGAGTTTGCCACTAATTGCTGAAAATTATCCCATTGCCTGGGACTCATTAGTTCAGCAATTTCAGAATAATAGACTCCAAGCATTTCATTATTTAGATAACATTTTCGCATTTCCTTGGTTAAATAATGATTCCATCGAAGGTTTGTGGAATTTTGTGGACACATTCTCGGAAAATATTGGTGCTTTCAGGGCGATGAAAATTCCGAATAGTGGGGAATTTATGCTATTTTATTTAGCATCTAGGGCTCTTGACAAAAATACGCGAAAGCAATTTGAAATGGAGAACCATCATCTTGAATTTCCTTCTGTGCAAACTTTATTAGAGTTTGTGCGAAACTATTTAGATGTTTCGCAAACTTCAGGAATTAAACAATATGTCATGCGAATGGTAAGGTTTTTGGAGCAAATAAGACTGTGTCTTTGTTAGCATCCGCGAATGATACAACAAAATCAGTGAAATGTTTATTTTGTGCAGAACCACATAGATTATATCATTGCAAGCAATTTAATTCGATACCAGTACAAAGTCGGAGGCAACGGGTAAAATCCAAAAATATATGTTACAATTGCTTGGGTGGCAAACATAAATTTTATCTATGTATATCCAAAGCAGTATGTAGAATTTGTTCAAAAAGGTACCATTCTTTACTTTGCGTTTCGGATGGCAGTGGCATCAAATCTGATTCGCAGTCTCTCTCTTTTGATAAATCTAATGAAAAATTTTGTCTTCAAACGAAGGATGAAAATGCTGCTACAAATTTGGTTTCATGCTCCACAGGTCATGTGACATCGGAGTCCTCAATGGTGCTATTGGGTACATTAGTAGTATCAGTTAAATCGGGATCTGGTTCATTTGAAAGTGTTTGAGCAAAAATTGGGCCTTTCACACAGGCATTCTCCTGTGACATGCTTGGGTCTTGCTGGCATTCCGGTTACTTCCACAAAAGGGATAACGTCCTTGGTCCTTCGTTCACACGAGGCAGAAGTTGAAATCACAACCGATGCCATTGTAATTCCTAAGATAACTTCGCAACAACCGAGTACTTCGGTGCCAGTGAAGTTACGTAAATATTTTAGTAATTTGATTCTCGCGGACCCTTATTTTGATAAACCTGAAGAGATTGATATTTTAATCGGCGCTGAAGTGTATTCACAAATAATGCTCGATGGGCCAGTCATACGATCTAATGGTATTCCTACTGCATGGCCATCAGTATTTGGTTATGTACTTATTGGATCCGTTAAGTCTATTCTGTCTGGATTGCATTCTTGTGTAAATATTACATCATTAATAGTTACTAATAACCTTATTAAGCTATTTTGGGAGATCGAAGAGATACCAGCAATTCGATCCCAATCGCCAGAGGACACTTTAGCTAATTTGTAATTCGAGAATTATCATTATAGAGATAAGGATGATCGTTATGTTGTTCCCTTATTGTTAAAGGATAGTTTTAACAATGTAAAGTTGGGGGAATCACAAATCCTAGCCATGAAAAGGTATCTTAATTTAGAACGCAAATTAAATCATGACATTCAATTAAGCAATGAATATCATGCATTTCTAAAGGAATATTTTGATCTTGGACATATGTCTCAAGTGAAATGGGGATCGGGAAATTATTACTTGCCTCATCATGCAGTAATCAAGGAAGCAAATAAAACTACTAGACTAAGGGTTGTTTTTGATGGATCTAGCAAATCTGCTTCTGGTTATTCTTTGAATGAGACGCTTTTGAAGGGTCCAAGTTTACATCGAGATGTTGCTGATCTGATAATAAGATTCAGATCGAATCCCACTGCTTTGACGGCTGATATTTCAAAAATGTACCGAATGATATTATTGCAGCCGGAGCACCGAGTATATCAGCATATTATTTGGTGTCCAAATAATAGTTCTTCACTTCAAGAGTATGAATTAAGGACAGTAACTTATGACTTAACTTCATCACCATACTTGGCTATGAGGGTTCTTCAACAACTCTCGCGTGATGAAGCCGAACATTTTCCTTTAGCTGCATCAGTCATTGCAAATGATATATTTGTGGATGATTTGATTACTGGATGTTCCTCTATAATGGAAGCAAAACTTTTAGTTTCTCAGTTAAACAGTATTATGAAATCAGGAGGATTTTTGCTCCATAAATGGGCGACTAATGCACCAAAGATATTGCAAATTATTTCATCACAAGAGGGTGAATCTAAATTTCTTCTGACCTTTGAGGTGAGCAATCTCTAAAGATTTTAGGAATACATTGGGAACCAAGTTTTGATAATTTTTCTTACCATGTTGATTGTTCTTTGGATGTGTCTAGTAAACTTGCAATTCTATCAACTATAGCAAAGATATTTGATCCTCTGGGTTGGGTGAGTCCAACTGTGTTTTGGGCGAAACATTTAATCCAGGAACTTTGGAAAGGAAAGGTAGATTGGGATGATGAATTGCCTTCAAAGATTATGAAGTCATGGAAAACATTTCTTGGGCAGTTACCTTGCCTAACTAAAATAGAAATACCCAGATGTATTGTTAAAGAAGGCGTCGTTCACAACTCTCATCGTTATTTTCAGTTATTGGGATTTTATGACACGTCCGATCGTGGATATTGTGTGGTTGTTTATTTGTGATCGGGTGATCTTTCAAATGTTGGTAAAGTGCACTTGTTGATGGCTAAAACAAGAGTAGGACCTGTTAAGATAATGTCAATACCTCGATTAGAACTTTTGGGTGCTGTTTTATTGACTAAGTTGTTTAATTTCATTTTTGATTCTTTATCTTCGAAGGGGATAAATACTCAGCGTATATTTGCATGGACAGGTTCAAAAACTGTTAATGCGTGGTTGAAAACTCCTACTCATATGCTAAACACCTTCGTGGCCCATAGAGTGTCTTTAATAAATGAGTGTCGCTTAGCTATTGAATGGATCCACATTTCTGGCAAGTCAAACCCGGCTGACCCTGGAAGTCGTGGCCTTCTTCCCCAACAGTTAGTAGAATCCGAATTGTGGTGGCATGGGTTTCTGTGGGTAACTGACTCATTGGAGTATTGAGGGATAGATTCTGTTGACGAGTACTTGTCTAATAATCTTCCTGAACTCAAATGTAAACTTTGGAATGTTATGTTGGCAGCAAAGCATCATTATGATATTTCATTTATTGATCGTTTCTCCTCGCTGCCTTGCCTACAGAGAGTTTTAGCATATTGTTTACGTTTTAAATTCAGCACTAATCCAGTATTCAAGAAACAAATAAGAGGTGCATTATCACTGTGTGAACTTGAGTTTGCCTTCATTTGTTGTGTTCGTGTAACACAAAGAGTTTATTTTCCAAGAGATATTGAGATGTTAAAAAAGGGTAAATGATGTTCAACAGCAATTCAAAGATTAACTCCTTTTCTTGATTCAAATCGTTGTGTTAGGGTGGGCGGCAGATTAAAGAATGCCAATCTTGCCTACAACCGTAAGCATCCTCATTATTGATAATTACCATAAAGTATATTTGCAGGCTGGGCCAACAACGCTTCTTTATTTTTTGCGATTTAAATTTTGGATCATTTCAGGTAGAAGCATGATTCGTCACCGTATTATGAAATGTTTCACATGTACTAAGTTGAAGGCTGTACCCAAAGTCCCATTAATGGGTGATCTCCCTCCGGCAAGAGTTTTGTCAGCACGTGTGTTTTTACACACTGGAGTAGATTTTGGAGGACCATTTCTGATTAAAGAATCTCTAAGGAGGTCCTCCAGGAATTCAAAAGCCTATCTGTGCTTATTTATATGCTTAGCAACTAAAGCGTGTCACTTGGAAGTAGTTTCTAGTTTAAGCACTGAGGCATTCTTAGCATCATTGAATCGCTTTGTGTCAAGAAGAGGTCTATGCTCAGACCTCTATTCTGATTGCAGAACAGGGTTTGTGGGTACTAATAACTATCTTACGGGAATTAATAAACAGTTCCAATCATTATTTAGAGAAGGTAAGATATCTTCTAAGCTTGAAAGTAAGCAAATCGTGTGGCATTTTAATCCACCCTCTGCACCAAATTTCGGAGGTTTGTGGGAATCAAACATGAAGTCTGCATTCTGAAATGAATTATTGGCGATCACTCTCTCACGTTCGAGGAACTTTCCACTGTATTTTGCCGAATTGAAGCAGTCTTAAACTCAAGATCGCTTACTGCTTTGTCATCAGATCCTAATGAATATGAAGCAATCTGTTGGACATAAATATTAATAGACTATCTCGGTGGCAACTTGTTAAACAAGTCAGTCAACATTTCTGGAATCGTTGGTCCAACGAATACTTGACCACACTCCAGTCACGAGCTAAATGGTCAAAGGATCATCCCAATCTTTCAGAAGGCGATTTGGTTACTGTAAAGGGTGAGAGTAACATGCTTCTGAACTGGTCACTTGCTAGGATAGAAACGATTCATCCAGGATCGGATGGTTGAGTTAGGGTTGCTACTGTACGAGGAAAACATGGGGTCTTTAAAAGATCTACGTCTAAACTGGTTAAACTACCAGTTGATAATTAGAAATTAGTATTTAAGTTCTTTTTTTTTCTTTTCTCTTTCTTTATTTTAGCTTAAGACGATTAGGTTAAGGATTATTCATTGAGGTAGTGTTGCTCATTCTCATATCCCATTTTCTGTGGGCTTAATATCCTTTATTCAAGTCTCTGGTGAAAGCTCCCTCCAGAGTGAAGAAATAACCTATCCTACTCCTTCCCTTAGGAGCAGCATTTAGTATTAATTATGGTATTTTTACTTTCTCCATACGTAGTAATGGGAAAGTATTGTATTCATGAAAAAAATCGACTTCGAGATTTCAACGGAAATATATGTTTTGAGGTCCCTAGAACACGTTTAGACTATTTTCAGCATGGTGTGTGTGTGTATGTTATTGTGGGCGCTCTAACTCAAAAAGTACGTGCCATATCGTTACCAAACTTCATATATAACACTTTAACATGAGCACAAAGAACTGATTAGTTTTTGGACAATAACGGTTAACCGGAAGTCGAGGTTTATTCGAAACCCGATTCGGTTTTTGCGATATTTCTTCGTTAAAACATCATTATTGTATATACAATTCTATACAAAGTTTATAGAGAATGTAATTTTCTACAGTTTTCATTTGAAACAATTTTCTATAGGAGTTATTGTTTAGGAGTTATTTATAAATAACCGGTTTTTCGGTTTCCGTTAAATATCTCCTTAAAAACATCGTTATTGGTAATCTTCGTAAGGACCAAAGTTGTAGAGAATAATATTTCTTCCAAGTTTTGTTTGAAACTAATTTTCGTGGAACCATCCATTTCGGATATATTTCGCTTTATCTTAAACCAGTATACAGCGTCAACACCATGTAGCGGTGAATTCTGTAAACATTCAAAATATACGTAATTTACGGCAACAAGGACGTGTCTTCTTTTACGATACGAAATAATAATTTTGCCTCGTAATATTATTCATAATAATTTAAATATCTGTACCCCAAATATGGAGAATGTCATGTGTTGGCCACATCAGATTTTTTTGTTATTCTTTAAGTATTTATCATTAGTTGCCTTTCTCCTGGGTATTTTGGAATCTAAATTTGATTCTCAAATTTGGTGGGCGGTATGATGCGTCCACAATGCATTTAGTTATCTGAAATGCCACCAGGGTTCTTTGGCTATACCTAGCAATGTGAATGTGTGTGATTTTGAGTGTGAATGAGTTGTTGTTAGAAAGCCGTCCTAACAGCGAGCAACCCAATACGGACGTTAAGAGGACGGAGTCGGAATAACGAAGGAAACGACTACGGCTAGAGGTAAGTCAATTGAGCCATTGGTGGTTATTAATCTAAATAATACAGTCCACTAATCCCAGAGGCAGGATTACTTTAATTTAAATAAATTGAGTTCCTGTCCTAACACTCATGTTTATAAAATAATACGTGCAAAATGCACAATCAAAGAAACACTGCTGTACGTATAAAGAAAGACGGTAACATTGCCGAGACTGAATAATAATATAATTTATTGATTATTAACCGACTTTACAGTGGTATTAATCTTGTCAAATTTCAGTACAATATTAAAGAACATTACACACAAATCTTACATTACATACAATACATATATTATTACGTAGCATACTTATATTTATTAAAAGTGTTGGCTCGGCTGACAGACAGCACTATTATGCGATAGCTCGAAATGTCTGTTCGTCAGCTGACGAACGAAAGTCCAAATTCGGCGTTGTTCGGCGTACAAAAGGCGATTTAGGGGCGAGAATTTACAATGTATGAAAGAGCGAATTGTACGAAAGTCAAATGTACGGATGTCGAAGACTGCCTGTATAAATAATAATAAAACAATAATGCTACACATCAAAAAATTATATAATTTTGATTCACTTATGAAAAAACATGTGCTACATGCAGACGGATCTTAATGTTTGAATGCATATAATGTATAATCTATATATATAAAATTGTATGTCTGTCCATCTGTCTGTCTGTTTCTTATACATTCCCACGCCTTTTGAGCTATCGGGACCAAACTTTGCAAATTGACTTCATATGACTCTACGAGTAACATATGGTACCCGGGAACCCCGACAACCACCCCACACAGACAGACAGAAATATTTTCTTTTTTTCATTTTCTCCATTTGAATACCATAGGAATGAGTGCAGCTTATTTTTCATTTAAATTTAAAATTACTTAGAAACATGGTATGAACTTGAGACTTGAATGGTTCTATGAAGAAAAGAACAAAGTTTATTTTTATTGAAGACAGAATCTGAATCCTGATCGAAGTAGCATAAAAAAGCATTTAGAATCAATAAAATACCTGATTTTATCAGTTTTATTACAATACCCATTATAAGCTACCATGACACCTCCCATCATCGCCGACATTGAGAGTTCAATGCATTTATATGGGAAAAATTTTAATGTAATATCGTTTGTCAATTTCTGTGCACGATTTTAATTTGTTTACATGGAAAACAAATATTTGTTGTTTTTAATTGAATTATCTTCTAATCTAACATATAAAGGAGAATGTTTGTAAGTTTGTTCGCTTTGATGCTTTTAATACGAGATAGGGAGGGAGAGACATGGATTGTAATGGAGGGGGGAGATGGAGAGAGGGAATTAGAGGGAAAGGGTGGAGAGAGGGAGGAGGGTGGGAGATGGAGGGGGAGGGAGGGAGAGAGGGGAGGGAGGGAGGGAGAGAGAGGGAGAGAGAGGGAGAGAGAGAGAGAGAGAGAGAGAGAGAGAGAGAGAGAGAGAGAGAGAGAGAGAGAGAGGTGAGGGAGGGGGAGAAGGGAAGGAGAGGGTGGGAGGGGGAGGGAGTTCATACGTTATCTTTGTAGGATTTTCTTCCTTCATTCATCTAAATAGGAAAATGCGGAGCAGTTTTCTTCATTTTTAGGCGCGTTTTGCTTACCGCGTGAGCGCCTATTATCGTCGGTCGGTCCGTCCGTCCGTCCATCCGCATGTTCGTTCTCGGCTTCTACAGAACGGATTTTTATGAAATTTGATATTAAGGACTTTCAATCAAATATAATAAGAAAATCGCAAAAATGAATCACGTACGCCAATCAGGGGTACCACTTTACTGGTGACAAAAAATTAAATTTTCGTCATATCTCGTAAAGTATTGCTCATATCAAAATATTTTTCAAATAAAAGTTGTAGAACTGATAGAGTATTTTCTTTCCTACATATTTTTATCATAGGAGTAGCCATTATCGAGAAAATCAAACAAGAATGTCTTACATCGAGTTGAACTTATAAAAATTCTTGCATAGTTACTTCTTCATTGTTGCTAACATAATCTCACAAACCAACGTTTAATTTCCTTACGTGTGCATGTAATACTATTAAATAGGAAGAAAATGGATTATTTATGATGAAGAAAAGGACTTTAAAACACTATTTCCCTTACGTACAGGTATATAATTGCTTTCTAATACTCCATTGCACGAAACGCGCCCATTTGTAATACGTTGTACGCTTTCCTAACTTGTTAATTGTAATTTGTGGTTATTGGAAAAGAAATTAATTTAATTGAGCGTATCCAGCTGCTTAATATTTTCCCTTGTTGATTTATTTGACGGGTATAACTGTGTACTATCTTATTCTTGCGATGCTTACATGTTATACGATCGAAGTTTTAAATTCACCACATCCATTGAAATTCAACGGGTACTCCAGCTAATAATATATAATCAGTGATGAGTAGGAAAAAAATTAAGAACCGACTCTCTAAAAAGAAAAATTAACAACAGGCTCACGCAAGCCGGCAGGAGCTGGCTTCAGCTCCCACTTCTGACAAATTTTTTGCCGGCCTTGGTAGAAGGGTGGTTCGAGTATCTGCCGCCGAATACTAAGGTCGCGGGTTCGAATCCCGCCGAGGGCATGGATGTTTGTGTTCGTCGTAATGGGTTGTATGTAAGAGTGGACTATATATTCTAAATATCGCCCTTGAAAATAAAGTCGAATTATTATTATTATTATTATATAATGATATATAAATTGCAGAAAACCCAACTAGTACTACTAAGGGTTTGATCTATAAGTGCAGCTGCAAGACCATCATCGATCAATGCATGACTTTGTTGGAGCACAATGACTTCACAAGAGTGAGTGCCATGAAGCGGGTCTGCAACAGACTATTTGAATGCTACCGAGAAGTTTTATGTATTAAGTGGAAAAAAGCTAAGCAGTCAACCCTGGACTCCTTTTTAAATAAAACTTCGTAGGTGTTCTGAGAAATATCTTGAAATTATGTACATTTACCACTAAAAAGCTTTTTAGTCTTACTGTTTACTATGTAATTTTTTAGTTTGTTTAACAAATTACCTTCTAAAAGTTTGGTAAAAATGTTTTACGTTGAATGTGGGTCCAAAAATACCATTTGGGAAGTTATTTCCCTCTGGGTGCCTAAAGGATATGGTGCCCCAGTGAATGCAGATTTTCACTTAACGCGGAGACCTCAGGAACGCATCCCCCGCGTTATGCGGGGCTCACCTGTACAAACAATAGATAGCTGAAATGTGTGATTTTTTTAGCTGCCTATATAGAGAGGAAAGATTCATTCTAGAAAAAACATACTTTTAGGTAATAATATTTTAAAATGATAAAGATGCCTGATTTATCTGAAAAAATTTAATTGTTTTGTGTTAGAATTTGATATAAAGTGGAATTATCATTTAATTTTATACTCCATCGATATATTACAAATATATACTAAATTAAAGACCTGAAATCTGGAAAATCCCCAAATCCGGCAAACGTCTGGTCCCAAGCTTGCCGGATAAGGGATCCGGTACTGTAAATTAAAAAGAGAACCTTCATTTTTTTAACCCTGAAATTAGGGAAAAAACCTCAACTTCCATTTGAGTAAAAAGTTATTTTGCAGAACTACCATCTACAATTTTACGTATTATTTCAAATTTATCATCAATTGTCAACATTATGCATGATTCTCTTTCATTCCTGCAATTACTAGATATGATAACTTACAAAGATCTGATAAAATATCAGTTATCACTGTTTCAACAATGCCTGAAAATATTTCGACAAACACTTTATTTGATGATAAGATAATTTTGTGTAATTCAGGCCAGCTGCTGATATGAATTTATTTTGTTTATAAATTATGACAATGCTAAATTCACACAATTGTTTCCTTCTTGAAAACCCCTGGCAGTCAAATTTCATACAATTCTATTTTTAAGGATAAAAAGACCTTTGGATGATTGATATGGAAAACCCATCAAATGTGAAAGAGGAATCAAGGATTAATGCATATTTGTTATTGTAATAAAATATTTACCCGGCTGGAGTAGCATTTATGGTAGCATCAGAGGCAAGGCCACTCCAGCGTAGAATAACTAAGTCTCATTTTTTATATACAGTAACACCTCACATTAAGTGGTAGTTACGTTCCTTGAAATCTTGTGAAATCGCGTTATATGAAGTATTAAGTTAATAGGAAAAAAGGGGTTAGGTTCTTATAGGCCTTAAAGGGTGACCACATGTCCCATTTTTCGGCCAATTTTTCCTCAAATGTCCCGTATCCCTGTGAAATCAATACGGGACGCACTTTGTGCCGTATTTTTTTATTATACGAAATATATTGACTTCTGATACATTAAGTGGAAAATTCCATCGATAATCAATATCTATTTATGAAAACAAATACGTGGCATGAAAAAGAAGTCTTGATTTTGTTCTCACATTACGATTTTTCTAAATTTCGTTCCTCTATAAGTCGTAGCAATGAATCTTTTTGTATGCGTACATACCTTGAAGATAATAAGATCACCTCGGACTCCTCCACATTAGATTTCACAAGCCATTGAGAACATATATGCGATACATTGTTGTAACGTCATTGAAGCCGGCCATACACGGGAGACTTTTTGAAGGACCTGGTCTGGCAGATCAGGTCCTTCGGTCTGCGGCGAATTCAGTCCATCGGACTCAGTCATTCATTGCGCGCACTAACGTAAAAATAGAAATCCTTCAAGTATAGCGGAGCTAATCAGTCAGCAGACTAGGTCCGTTCGTGTGTGGGGAAGAAATCTGCTGTTTTTGAAGGATTTGGTCCCTCAGGACCAGGTCCGCTGGTCTTTCAGGCAGTCTTGAAGGACCTGCGGATTTTTAGTGGTGGACCTCAGTAGCTTATCTGCCTTCTTCCAGCTAGTGTCAAACATAATAATATTAATATTTTATTTAATAAAATGTCTCGAAAAACAATTGCCATAGCCGCAGCAGGATTTTTCGCTGTATATTATCATGTCATATCGAAAAGGAGGAACCGGACGAAGTGGATGAAAAACTGGATTGCCAGAAGAGAAATTTTTGGGCATATACCTTTACTTAAAAAATTAATAGTTAATGAGCCGAGTGATTTGAAAAATTATTTAAGAATGTCGGGATCAGATTTTGATCACCTTTTTGTTCTTGTACTCCTCCGAACCGAGTTTTCACAAGCATTGTTTTCCTCTGTAAAGTTCTATAAACTCACTTGTTATATACTTGTTCTACTACATGATTATATTTTTCGCATTCAAGTGAATAATGTACACAACTAAACAACAAATATAACAAAACAACAATAAACGACTACATTATTAGACGCTAGTGATGAAAGACGCATAGGGAAACGATGTGTAAACACGCGAAGAGAACAGATGAAAAGATGACAGATAACAGAGGTTGATTCACAGGCCCGCTGTTGGCATGTGGAGGGATCCTGTTACGTTAGTGGAGGACGGAGAACCTGATCCATGGGACCAACTCCGCCTGATTTCACACGGAGGACTTGAGCACAGAGGACCTGAGTCGGCGTCCTCCACTAACAGGCAGACTTTTTGAAGGACCTAGTACGCCACGGACCAGGTCCTTCAAAAAGTCCGCCCGTGCATGGCCGGCTATTGTCGCATGAGCATTATAACATCCTGAGAGAGAGGGAGAGCAACAAGTGAAAAACTACATCCTTTGGCGATCCAATTGATTTCCTTCATGCTTTCTCTTATTTTGAGGAATATATTATATGACATTTGAGGCAAATGTAACATTGTAGATTATGGTATACTGATGATATAATCGAGTTACATTCGTTAGTCCGACAGTCGGGCAATAACATCTTCTGAGGAACTAGAACCGTAAGGTTAAAAAAGTCCCGTAAAATTTTTAACAGTCCCGTTTTTTTGAAGGACCCATAAAATCGTCAAATATATGTATGTACGTAATTCACGAGACCTTATTTCTCGATGTAGAATTAAGAAAAAATAAACCATCAAGTCAAACCTTATGGCCATAATCCAATCAGCTATTGCCAGCTCAAAAAAACATTTGAACACAACAATAGGATACGACGATCCTTAGAAGCCTTGATTCCTGGTGCTGTTTGCTCCACCTTCGAAATGTATGTATGTTCTCTCTAGCATTCGCTTCCAAAATAGGGCAGTTTCATCCATGTTAAAAATTTGTTGCGGCTTATAACCTTTTTCTTTGATTAACCTAATAAATTCTGGTATGAAATTTTTGGCTGTATGGTGATCAGCAGAGGCGGATTCGCCCACTAATTTTATGTTGTGGTAGTTGAAGCGTTTTGTGAACTTCTCAAACCAACCTGCACTTGCACTAAAGGGAACGTTAGTGGATGATTCAGCATTATGTTCACTTACTGTTTTATAAAGGCACAATGCTTTACCACTCAGTGGTGCTCTCTTCAATCCACACGCATAGTAATTTTTCCAGTGCTTAAGTGCACATTTCGTTTTGACATTCTTTTAATTTTTTCACCTGCAGAAGTTGCTGCACTTACACTGGCTCTTATTTTTTCTTCATATTTTTGTATGGTACGACTGGTAGGCAGTGTGCATGCCTTCTAACCCAAAGGTCCGGGTTCGAATCCCACTTCGGGCATGGATGTTGTGTTTGTCTTTATTAAAATACATGTAATTGGGGTTTTTCCTGTATGTATTAAATAAAATATTATTATTATTATTCACCCCATAATACCGCCCTAGCACTGTGCTTCCGTGTCCTGATTTACGTTTATCTAAAATTTCAACTTTTTGGCTATGCGCTGAACTTTTTTCTTCTCGCTTGAAAAATCACTATTTTTTGTTTACATTCCATTTTTAATAAGAAGGATAAATATTAAGGATAAGAATAATAATTTAAATCACAGGAGGCTAGATTAAGACAACCACTTCCAATAAGACACACAGAGAGCCTGCTGACAGAACGAACAATACGAACATGAGGTTACTACCGGGTTACTCTCCGAAATTCTTTCAGCTTGGAAATTATCAAGTGCCATGTGATAGATCGAGATTGTAACACGGCATTGGTAGACAAAAGGGCAGGGGAAGAAGTAAATTCTGCAACTTCAAGTGAAACAGTGTAACAAATTCGGCCATAAGGTATTGAGCAGCATGCATATGAATCTCTCGATGTAACATTTTTGTAAAATGATTACATGAATCATTTTGTCTGTGCTTTTTCTTTAAATGTTTTAATTTGAAGTTTTTATCATTTGTAGGTTACGGGAAATTTGAAGAATGACTTTAGCTTTGACTTTTCAAAACACGTCTTAACGAGGAGAACCACCGCATCTTGTGAAGTTTGGTAGCGAAATCGCATCTTGTGAATTTGCGCTATGTGAGGTTTTACTGTACACATTATATTTGATTTCAAAAGCTATTTAGTACAGCTATGTTTTATATCAAAGTGTGATTATGATGTAACTACTAAAGTATTTGATAATTATGCCATTGGTGACTAGAAAGTTTCTAGTGGTATTATTTCTCTTTACTTATTTTATTTCTTTCATTATTACTTTCTCCATATACAGTAATACCTCACTTTACGCCGGGTTTAGGTTTCAAGGGGACACTGTTGCAAAGTGAAGTGACGCAAACTGAGGTAAAATTATAATGTATTTAAATGAGATAGGTTCCTAGAATAGGAATAGTGACCGCTAAAAGTACTTTTTGGTAATTTAAATGCTAAAGAAGAAATATTAATATTTTTTATGCAAGTAATCATTTACAGTACAGTAAATAATAATAATAAAACAGCAATAATAAAATAAAAATTTCACTTTGGTCCTTCAGAGCCACTGCTGGAGCGACAACGCCACTGTCTGGCCCCTATGATGATGTTCTTCGACAGTGGCGTTCTGGGGCGGCGTTAACGAGACGGGCCTGACGAAGGCTCATCTGGGTCAATAGCTTCTCTGAGTTCACATTCCTTCTTTTTGAAAAACTGCAGCAATGATGTCTGGGATTAGGAGAGACACCTGCGTAATCTTGCTTTTTTCCGAACATTTTCGCCGTAAATTTCTCTACAAAAAGTGTGTGAATACTGTAAATGTCTAATGTTGCGAAACGAAAAGAAAATTTTATCGTTTAACTTCCGTTATTCTCATTAATAGGATATTTGACGACAGCACGGGGATGAGGATTTCATTCACTTTTGCTGTGTAATCAATAAAATTCGGTAATTCTGTATTTTAGCAGGCTAAATTTTTCTACCGATGTTCATGGTGCTAAATTAGGCAGACAGTCTCATATATACAAAAGAACTCGTAATTTAATAACTATAAATTTATCGCAAAAGAACGGAAATTACAAAATAACTACAAATTTATTAAATTTAAAAAATGTATTGCAAAAGAAAGGAAAATAAGTAAATTACACGTTTAACATGGGAGATTCCGAAATGTGGGCGAAAATAGATGAATGGAATAAGAAACTTTATATTTTTTTCTTCAAAATGGTTCACATACTTCTAATTTTAATTTCCAAAACGATAAAAGCCTGCAAGTAAAAAAATCGTGTTTTACATGTTAACTGTTGTAAAATGGAAATTCCTTCCTTGGAGTTGAACCTAGGAATTTTTTCAAGATTTAAATTCGTCATCACCCGAAAATGTTTTAATCAAGCAGAAGATTTCGGCCCGTGCAGACCTCTAATGTACATTGTAGCAATCCACCTCCTCTCCACTCAAGTGATCAGACAACTGCACTCTGCATTCCAATTGAATGCAACAATGTCCGAAACTGCTTCATGCTGCAAGATAACTTTAATACATAGTTTTTTCCAATTTTTCTACATTTTTTTCAAAATGAAAAATTTTTTGGGGGTTGACTTTGCAACTGGCGTAAAAGTGAATCGGCGTAAATAGAAACGTCATAAATCGAGGTATTACTGTACAATGTACAGTGTACATACATAGTATAGAGAAAGTATTGTTTTCATGGAAAAATTCAAATTCGAGATTTCAACAGAAATACACGTTTTGAGGTCCCCTGAACACGTTTTGACAGTTTTCTCAATGATGTCTGTGTGTGTCTGTATGTCCGTATGTATGTAACAGAAATTTTGTGGGCACTTTAACTCAAAAACTATTCATCAGATCAGCATGAAATTCTATATTTGGGATTTTATATACAGTAGATCATCGATTATCCGGCGCCCCCGGGGGGAGGGGATCACCAGATTCTTAAAAACGCTTGATAATCACATCAAAGATTTTATACAGCTTATTTTTGAGTATTGTGTGTTGCGTATATGCTGTTTAGCGATATGCTGCCCCTGGCATATAGACCTCCCCCTGCTAACTTATCCAAATTTCTTGACCCCCTTTCTTTTTTTTAGAGCCTGTTCTTATGTTTTTTCCAGCTCATCACTCACTATATATTACTAGCATAAGTGCCTGTTGAATTTCAACGGGTTTAATGAATCTAAATTTTCGTCAATGCAACGTAAAATACGCAAGAATAAAATTGCGCAGTTTTAACCATCGAATATTGCTATATTATGTCTATTTTAATTAATTATCTAAAATCTCACAGAAATTCCTTGTGAATAAAATAGTACCTTTCTTTCTACTAAAATAGCCATTGTTATTATTATTTCAAATTGATTATAGCATTAGGATTTCAATTTCATTAAATAAGCAGAATTCCGGTTCCAAAAAATTGAATCAATCTTCAATTGCCTCTGATAATAATTTCAATAGATTTTGGAATATAATGTACCTCAATATCGTTTATCGTCTGCTCAGCACTCTTGCTTTCTCATTTTCCGAAACAACCACTTCCACCAGTTTTAAGTGGATTTCAAACTTAGAAGAGAACTTGATTCAATTCAGTTAAAATAACCACAAATTCTAAAGAAAATCCTTTTATAATATGCAATGTTAACCTAGAATTCATTCATTCTGAAAAGTGAATAAAAGTACCATGTAGGTACATATATTTCTTTCAACTAAAATAACCACTCTTAACAGATTTTAATGGATTAATGCATTAGCATATCAATTTCATGAAATAAGCAGAATTCCGGTAACAAAAAAATTTGTTCAATCTTCAATTGCCTCTGATAATACTTTAAATAGATTTTGGAATAAAATGTACCTTAATATCGTTTAGCATCCGCTCACCACTCTGGACTTCTCAGTTTCCGAAACAATAACTTTCAATAGTTTTAAATTGATTTTTGCTTTGAAAGATATGTACTTGAGTCAATTCGGTACAACTTCCACTTTACATACTGTAAATTCCAAAGTAAATACTTTTATAATAGGCGATGCTAGCCTAAAATTAATTCATTCTGTAAAATGAATAAATAAAGTTCTTTCTTTAAACTATAATAGCCACTGTTATTAGATTTAAATGGATTATAAGCCTTAGAACTTACTCTGTATTAAATAAGCACCATAATTCCTTTTATAAAAACAAATCAATTCATTAAAAGATCCACTGTTGTTTCTTCGAAAATTGCCTGTTAACAGTTTTAAATGTCCTTTTAATTTTAATTTATATTCGTTTCCAAACTTCGGCCATTGTTACAAAATTAATTCGAGGAATAACAATATAAATTCGTAAGCACGTATGATTTACAAAGAATTTAATTTAAGAATGCTTTTTATTTCCAATTTTTCTAAAATGACACTGTTGATACTTAAAATTTTTTATATTTACGTTAATATACTTATTTTCCACAAAACACGCCAATCTCTCCCCTTCCTTCCTCTCCCTCTCTCTCTCTTGTATTGATGCACTCAAGGCACGCTTATTCCCAGAAGGATGTATACAACAACAATGATAATGGTCGACAGAGCAACATCACGTTAAAATGGCGAGATTTCCACAAAATATGCAAATTAAACGTTTAACATGGAATATTTCAAACTGTGGGTGAAAAAAGACGAACGGAATAAGAAAATTTATAACTTTTTCTTCAAATGGTTTAAATCAGAAGGTCATCTGTTAATTTCTTCTAATTTTAATTTTGAAATGAATAAAAGCCTGCAGGTCAAAAATTCGCATTTTACATGTTAAGTAATGGGAAATGAAAATGCCTCTCTTGGAGACGAACCAAGGAATTTTTTCGCAATTTAAATTTGTCATTCTCTGAATAAGTGTCAATCAAGCATCCCTACCAAATTTCGAGTTTCTATCATTATTATTTCTCGAGTTATTAGCCTTTGCATAGCGTGACCAATCAACCAACCAATCAACGGACGACGGCTATTATTATATAAAATTATACATTATATGCATTCAAATACTAAGAACCCTCCGCTCATACTACATGTTTTTTCATATGCAGATCAAAATTATATAATTTTTTTGTGTAGCATTATTGTTTTATTATTATTTAGAATGACATGTTAATACAGTAAATTAACATTGTATTAAAGTAATTGTCAAAAATTATAGATTTAAAAAATATAAATCATCAAAAACATTCTTTACAATCCAATGATGCCAAAGAATCATGAAGCATGAATCATATTCCTATTTCCATTTTTCAAATGTTTTCCGCGTTAAGAGATATATATGTTGTGTTAGACCCATGAAATATACAAGGAAAAGAATGAAATTGGCCAGCAGACGATTCAATATTATGCAACAGTGCTGAAATATGATAATATTTAGGATACTTGATGAAATTTGTTTAGTGCAAAATTAAAAAAAATCATAAGATATTAGACTGAGGTCGCACTGTGCGTAAGATATCTATATTTTTAAGAAAAATTTTAATTTGAAATAAAATATGCGTTATAACGAATCCACGTTGGTCGGGGCTGTGTTAAGCAGGGCTCACCTGTGTGTGTGTGTTTTTTATCACCATATAGCCTATGTTATCCGCAGGATAAAATTATTTACCTATGCGAAGTTTTGTGATGATATCTTCGAAGGTTTGAAAATCACAATTTGCTGAAAATCTACGTCTGATTAATTAAGTTACATAGTTTTAAAAACAGTTTGCTTTGGAGAACTCTATGCCACACTTTGAGTTTCTTTCTTCGCAATTTTTATCGCCATATAGCCTATGTTAACTGCAGGGTAAAATTATATACCTATGCGAAGTTTCGTGACGATTTCTTCAAAACGAAAACTGCAAGTAAAACCAGCAAGACCACAATAATCAACAAAAAATAAACAAACAAAGTAACTTACAAAATGATTTAATTAAACGAAAAAGTAAATAGAGAACGGTTAAGAATCACAGAGTGAATATTACCCTCAAACCATTAGCTCGATTCTCTCATCCACGAGTTCTGTTACAAGAAAATTATTTACATCAACAATACTTCGGAAATAATGAAACGATTTATCCAATAACAATTTGTGGAAAATCTATGTCTAATTATTTAAGTTACATAGTTTTAAAAACATCTTGCTTTGGAGAACTCTACGCTACACAAAAATATCATTAAAAACTATTTATTAGTAATATTTCAATTATAATCAACAAATATTAGGTAGTCATGTAAAAAAGCAAACTTGCACACAGAAATTGAAAAATGATATTACGTTAAAAATTTTCCAATATAAATGCATTGGACTCTCAATTTCGGCGATAATGTGAGTTGTCAAGGTAGCTTATAATGGGTATTGTAATAAAACTGATAAAATCACGTATTTTATTGATTCTAAATGCATTTTTATGCTACTTCGATCAGGATTCAGATTCTGTCTTCAATAAAAATGAACTTTGTTCTTTTCTTCATAGAACCATTCAAGTCTCAATTTCGTACCACGTTTCTAAGTAATTTTAAAATTCAAATGAAAAATAAGCTGCACTCATCCCTATGTTATTCAAATGAAAAAAGAAAATATTTTTTAAAATTAGAAAGGTCAATCAAATTGATATAAAAACCTTACTACACCACTTAATTCTTTATTCCGGTTAAAATTATACCTTTCTCTTGTTTCTACATGCTGTAGTTGCTGAGCTATAAAAAGACATCATCATCATTAGGTTCTCTGCCCTTGGGCAGGTCCCTGGCACCAGCATTGTCTCCATTCCTCCCTGTTCCTTGCCAGTTCTTTCATTTCCTGATATCTACCCCTTCCTTTTAGGTCATCAATCATTTTTATCCTCCTACGTCCTCTCTTCTTTCCACCTTCTACTGATCCTTCCAGCATCGTCGTCAACAAACTTCCTCCTCTCAAGATGTGCCCCAACCAATTACCTTTCCTCTTCTGAAATGTTTCAAGTATCCTTCTCCTCTCTTTCGCCCTTCTTAATACTTCTTCATTTCTTATCTTTTCAGTCCACTTAATTTTCTCCAATCGTCTCCACACCCACATTTCGAATGCCTCTAACCTTTTCTTATCTCTCTTTGTTAACGCCCATGTTTCACATCCATAAAGTAGCACACTCCAAACATAACACTTTACAAGATGTTTCCTCAAATTTAATTCCATTTTACCACACAATAACTGTTTTCCTATAAAATGATTCTCTTGCCATTGCTATTCTTGATCTTATTTCTTTTCCGCTCTTCCAATCGTCTGACAGCAAACATCCTAAATATCTATACTGTTTTACTTGCTCAATCCTTCCATCCTTCATTAACACATTCATAGTTTCCTCATCCTCTATTCTCATTACTTTGGTTTTCTTAATGTTCATTTTAATACCATATTCCATCATCTTATTTTCTAGCTTGGTAATCATTTCTTGAATAACAACAAGGGTTAACTGTTTGGAGCCTATTACGTTACTTTTCCCACAGCTGAATCCAATCAGACTTTTTTCACTCGCAAAGTATTTTACACCTAGCTGTTCAGCGAC
This sequence comes from Uropetala carovei, assembly GCA_036926305.1. Lineage (NCBI taxonomy): Eukaryota > Metazoa > Arthropoda > Insecta > Odonata > Petaluridae > Uropetala > Uropetala carovei. Next base: position 10,818,962 of record JAXCHB010000080.1, on the reverse strand, counting down.
ATCTTGCCTCATGGTCACAACATCGCTCCCTAAATCAATGAACCCAACAACTTGTTCATCATTAACCTTTATCCATTTATAATATTCGTCTTTAATTTGGTCGTTCGGCACCGAAATTCTTTGGACTCGCCTTTTCATTTCCAAATTCTGTCTATTAACTTGGGTTCCCTGAGGGCATTCCTTCATCATGTGTCCCTCTTTATTGCATCGGAAACATCGCCTGCTCTGCTGTCGTTCCGGGCAATCCTTAGCCATGTGTCCCAGGCCGTTACAATTATAACACCTCGCCTGCATTGTCTGCTTATTTCTCCTCACCACATTACCTTCGTTTGGCGGTTCAATTGGAGCACTATAACAGTTAGCTAAAAACTGTCTTTCACCTAATCTCGCTCTTTCTGTAATACTTTCATAGCGCTTTATCTTGAGCAGTAACCCTTCAACATCTTTGAACTCACACAAAGCCAGCGACCTTACTAATTCCTTGTCACCTAAGTCGTTCAAAATGTATTTAATCAAGGATTCTTTATCTATGTTACCTCGTCGCGCTATCGCTTTCATGGCATACTCATAGGTTTCGTCGCGCTGCTTCTTCCTCTTCGTGAGACTCATGTGGACATCGGCCTGATCAGCTGTTGATGGGAAGATATAAAGTAACCTTTCTTTAAAAGTCTCCCAAGAATACACTTCTTCCGCGACACTATTTAACCACAATTTAGCTACTCCTCTCAGCTTATTCACCGCGTGAGTAAGCAATACAGAATTGTCCCACGAATATGCGGAAGCGACCCCTTCCACTCGCCGCACCCACTGTTCGGCCGTAAATCCTAACGTCATAGACATGTCAAACTCGGGCAACCATCTTTCCGCCATGTCTCGGTGAGCAACTACAGTTGTCGACATCGTACTACAATGTCCTGCTTCCATTATTTCTCTTTCGCAGTCTAACAACGTGCGCTCTCTCTCCAGCAACTGTCTTTCTCATGGTAGAATCTCACGTCCAAGGTCGTTATCGCTCGCCCTAGGCGCTAAGTGGTTCTTTGGTCGGGTCACAGAGGGCGTCGACATCGCTCTCGGTAGCTCAGGAAAGCTCGCGGCTCGTGTCAAGAACGCCTCCTGTTCCCGCCACTGGATACGTCATTTCCGGTTCCCCACTAAACGCCATGCGGTCGCTGTTTTTTGCTAATTTCGCTTTTTCAGGCCTGTTTCGACGCTCACAACCCTAGTTATACTTGGGGTATTGTTCACTCGGGAATCACTTTTCTTTCACATACTTACGGAGGAGTACAGTCTTCATCGGCAAACAGTCGGCTCTCTCACGACGTGCTATTTTCCGAAAACTGGTTTTTGATCTTCTTATCCTTATCTGATCCCGATCCCACCGCTGCTCTGTCAGAAACTACTCTAACTTCCTCCGCGGGGAGGCACACCCGAAAATAACACAACAACTCGTCCAAGGGACTCCAACTTTATTTAAACCCGATTTACACCAGCATTCTGCCTGCCAGCAGAATCCCTTTCTCGAGCCAGCACATGGCCCTGACCACCATGAGTCCCGTCACACACACTGTTCTTTTTCCCGCATCACGTGATCTCCCAGTCCTCTCCTTCACCGTCCCGCCTCTGGCAGCACTTCCCGGGGCGGTCGTCCTCGCTTGCATAACATATATATATATATCTTGTGCTGATGAAGCTCCAGTAACCTTTACAAATGTGTCTCTCCAGCACCCCAGCGGCTCTCCTTCCAGTAAGTGTTCACTGGGTTTCCTTCAACACCTAGTTGGCCTAAATATCCTCATTTACCTTTCCTCTTCCTTAGTATTTTTATATTTACACACACACACACACACACACATGCGCGCGCGCGCACACACACACACACATACACACAGGGATGTGCCCAGACATTTTGCCGCCTGAGGCGAGATATAATATGGCGCCTCCTTAATTTTTTTACTAAGTAATTTTATTATATGTTAGTCAAAAATGATAGGAAATAATAAAATCTATTTATTCAAATCCATAATCACTTGTATTTATGAAAAATCTCAACTATACATAGTTTAATTTTCATAGCATTTGAGTCAGAATCTATTTTAAAATTTTCTTTGGGATCAATGAAAAAATTATTTTCTTCGTGATCTAATTGCTTATGCTTATGCCGCACTCTTAGTCTTTCTTCTATAACAAACACTGGATCAATTTCTAGTTCTTCCATGATTTTTTCTGCTGCTACTATTATGTCGTTGAATCCTGTCATGCGATAATCTTAAAATAAAATCAATAGTTTGATCAATGGCTTTAATACATTCTGAAAAGTCATGTTTAGGGCTTTTTAGTGATTTTGAGACAATGATTGTTTTAAAACGTACCCTTTCTTTTGTGATATTCAACACCAGATAATTTTTTATAGCCAACCATCGTCAGCTTAAAAACTGTAAAATATTAAGGTATGGCCTCTTAACTTTTTATAAGAGTAATATTGAAAATATACTAACACTAACAATTATTTATAGTATTAATTGATATTTGTACAACAAAATACATTTACTCCGTAATTTTGTAGACGGTCGTAATTAAAAAGGGAAGCGATAATTTTGAAGTTATACAACCAATATATCTTTCAATCTACTCTTTTCAACAATAATATAACATCAAATATTAACACGCAAAGGTTTCTAATTAGCCCATAATCAAGAAACCCGAAACTCTAAAAGAATAAATCTAATTAATTGAAATGCAATTTAGCTCATAAAATAATGCAAGTTGACAGGACTCAGATCTTCTGTTCGATTTATAAACATAAAAACATGATGTTAGTCAGTCACGCATTAAAAATTACTCTTTGCACCACCATCTATCAAGCAAAATTGATTTATTTTTCAGTTTTTGTCGTGATTTTACCGAAAATAAAATTAATAAATATGGATTGAAAGTATAAATGATTTTAGTGCAAAACTATTTGAAAATGGTTTTCCTACGTCTCTCAATAAATGTTTCCTTGATTAAATACATTTTGAACGACTTAGGTGACAAGGAATTAGTAAGGTCGCTGGCTTTGTGTGAGTTCAAAGATGTTGAAGGGTTACTGCTCAAGATAAAGCGCTATGAAAGTATTACAGAAAGAGCGAGATTAGGTGAAAGACAGTTTTTAGCTAACTGTTATAGTGCTCCAATTGAACCGCCAAACGAAGGTAATGTGGTGAGGAGAAATAAGCAGACAATGCAGGCGAGGTGTTATAATTGTAACGGCCTGGGACACATGGCTAAGGATTGCCCGGAACGACAGCAGAGCAGGCGATGTTTCCGATGCAATAAAGAGGGACACATGATGAAGGAATGCCCTCAGGGAACCCAAGTTAATAGACAGAATTTGGAAATGAAAAGGCGAGTCCAAAGAATTTCGGTGCCGAACGACCAAATTAAAGACGAATATTATAAATGGATAAAGGTTAATGATGAACAAGTTGTTGGGTTCATTGATTTAGGGAGCGATGTTGTGACCATGAGGCAAGATGTCGCTGAACAGCTAGGTGTAAAATACTTTGCGAGTCAAAAAAGTCTGATTGGATTCAGCTGTGGGAAAAGTAACGTAATAGGCTCCAAACAGTTAACCCTTGTTATGGACGATGTAAGCATTGAGGTAGAAGTGCTTGTGGTCCCAAACTGCTCGCAAGACGATGCCGTAATTCTAGGACGAAGCGCCCTAGACCAATCGGGGATTCGAGTTAAGAAGAGCTATCAGAAACTTGTAATTAGGAGAGAGACTGATGAGCAGGAGGAAGAAAGTGACTCGGAAGCCAAAGTTCGAAATGTCAAAAAGAGGACCGGGATAGAGATGGAAGAAATAAATTTGAATAACGACCTGTCTGAAGGGGAGAAGGATGCAGTATACGAAATGGTGAATGAGTATCGAGAATGTTTTGCGAAGAATTTGAGTGAACTGGGTATAGCAGAGTCTGCCAGTTTCGAGATAGAACTGTTGGATAACCACCCTGTGAATTTAAGACAGTATCGCCTACCGTATGCCCAAAGAGCAACTATGCAAAAGGCAGTCGATGAGTTAATGAAAATGGGTATCGTGCAGGAGTCGACGTCAGAATACGCAAGCCCAGCACTGTTAGTGAAGAAAGCTAACGGAGAAGACCGGCTATGCGTCGATTACAGAGCATTGAATTTGAAGACGAAAAAAATAAAATTCCCCATGCCAGCCATTGAGGAACAATTAGACGCGCTTGCAGGAAACAGTTATTTTACCATTTTAGACTTGGCGTCGGGATACTATCAAATCCCTGTGGCCCCAGAGATGAGACCCATGACAGCTTTTGTCACCTCAAGTGGACTGTACGAGTTCACAAAAATGCCTTTTGGAATGGTAAACGCACCTGCAGTGTTTAATTAAATGATGAAAAGGGTAGTGTGAATGACAAAACCAGGAGAGGTCCTAGTCTATATGGATGATCTGTTGATACCCAGCAAAACGGTGAAGGAAGGGTTAAAGAAATTAGAAAGACTGCTGCAAGTACTGAAGAAATTGGGGCTAGCGCTAAAAGTAGCAAAATGTGAATTTTTCAATACCAGAGTAGACTATTTGGGCTTTGAGATAACCAAAGATGGGATCCGACCAGGCGAGAGAAAAATTCAGGCAGTTAAAGAATTTCGAAGGCCGGAGAATGTTCACGAAGTGCGACAATTTATGGTTTGACGAGCTTCTTTAGAAGATTTGTACTAGGATTCGCTACGTTAAGCAAGCCATTAATGCTCTTGACGAAGAGAGATACAGCATTCGAGTGGACAGAGAAACAAGAAAACGCATTTCAAGAGCTGAAGAAAAGATTAATCGAGCGTCCGGCACTTGCGTTGTTTGATGTAAATGCCGGAGAATGTTCACGAACTGCGACAATTTATTGATTTGACGAGCTTCTTTAGAAGATTTGTACTAGGATTCGCTATGTTAAGCAAGCCATTAATGCTCTTGTCGAAGAGAGATACGGCATTCAAGTGGACAGAGAAACAAGAAAACGCATTTCAAGAGCTGAAGAAAAGATTAATCGAGCATCCGGCACTTGCGTTGTTTGATGTAAATGCCGAACATGAAGTTCACACTGACGCCAGTAAGAATGGACTAGCGGGGATTATCTTACAGCGTCGAGAAGGAGAATCTCAAAAACCTGTGGCATATTATAGCCGACAGACGGCAGATCTAGAGAAGAACTATCACAGTTATGAGCTAGAAGTGTTGGCAGTAGTTGAAGCCGTAGACAAATTTCGAATGTACTTATTGAACAGACCCTTCAAAATTGTTACTGACTGTAATGCTTTAAAGACCACTATGTCCAAGAAAGAATTGCTACCGCGGATAGCGAGGTGGTGGCTTCGATTACAAGAGTATGATTTCACGATCGAGTACCGACCAGGACGCAACATGAGTCACGTTGATGCCCTCAGTCGAAATCCCGTGGGAGGTTCCGAGGAACTGGATACAGCAGACTTGAAAATCTTCACGTTGCAAATTAATCAGGATGATTGGTTACTAACGATGCAGCTGCAGGGCGTAGCTATCCAGAAAATACATCGCACCTTACAGCAACCTGTGGTCGCCAATGAGGATAGGCAGATCCACACAGACTATGAGCTGAAAGAAAACCGTGTCTGTAGAAAGGTAGACGGTGGGGTCCGTTGGGTTGTGCCTGAGAACTCTATTTGGCGCATTCTAAAGGGAAGTCATGATGACATGGGACATTAAGCAGAAGAGAAAACCCTAGAACACGTGAAGAGATATTTTTGGTTTCCGAAGATGAGAAGAAGGGTAAAGAAATATATTGCAGCTTGCATTGAGTGTGCTTATCATAAGAGACCGGGAGGTAAAAGAGAGGGGCAGCTGCATAGTTTAGAGCGTGTAGCTATCCCATTTCACACAGTTCACGTGGACCACTTAGGGCCATTCCCAAGGAGTAAAAGGGGCAACGAGTATGTTCTCGTGTATCAAGACAACTTTACAAAGTTCATCCTACTAAAGGCAGTGAAAACCACAAAAACCAAACCAGTGTGCGAAGCTATCAGTGAGATTACGAGCTTATTTGGGTGTCCTGAGCGTTTAATTACAGATCGAGGTACGGCATTTTCAGCGATGGAATTTGAAGAATTATGCGAAAGGAACCAGATAAAGCATATAAAGAATGCGACTGCTAACCCTCGAGCAAATGGACAAGTAGAGCAATCAAATGCATCCATTACAAACGCCATATCCACTATGTATGCACAAGAGGATGGAGGCGACTGGGACACGAATTTGAGAAACATCCAATTCGCCATGAATTCTATGTCAAATAAAACTACTGAGAAGAGCGCTTATGAGCTATTGTTTGCTTATAACCCAAGGAATTCATTGCAAAACCGAGTTATACTGGCGTTGCAAGAAAGCGAACTCGATGAGACTAGAGAGACCTTAGACGAAGCAAGGGAAAAAGCGTTAGTAAAGATATCAGAGACGCAGAAAAAACAGGAGCGTAACGATCAAAGACATAAGGTGCCGAGAGTGTACCAAAAGGGAGATTTAGTCACCGTAGAATGAGAAGCTCAAGCGACAGGGTGTTCGCGAAAATTAGCTCCGAAATTTAAGGGTCCCTATATTGTCTCAGAAGTGCTAGCTCGAGATAGGTATTCTCTCATGGATATACCAGGGGCAAAGAGGACACAGCGAGCGTTCAAGTCCGTGTTTAGTGTAGACCGAATGAAACCCTGGTGTAAGCCCCCCCAAGGCGAAGTAGGAGACGACGGAGGAGATGACAACCAGGCTGAAGACAGCCAGGACGAGGGAGATGACGACCAGGCCGCGGACAGCCGAGGGAAAGAAGACGAGAAGCGGATGGAGAATGGCGCAAGCGCCAGAGGAGCAGTTCAACTGGAGGCAGACCGGACCGGGATCGAGGACGGCCCCGATGTCAGGAAGGGCCGACTGTTACGCGAGGACGACCGCCCTGGGAAGTGCTGCCAGAGGCGGGACGGTGAAGGAGAGGACTGGGAGATCATGTGATGCGGGAAAAAGAACAGTGTGTGTGACGGGACTCATGGTGGTCGGGGCTGTGTGCTGGCTCGAGAAAGGGATTCTGCTGGCGGGCAGAAAGCTGGGGTAAATCGGGTTTAAATAAAGTTGGAGTCCCTTGGATGAGTTGTTGTGTTATTTTCGGGTGTGCCTCCCCACGGAGGAAGTTAAGAGAGTTTTTCTGACATATATATATACACACACACACACACACACACAGTGAACTCTCGTTCTAACGTTTTCGCTTCTAACGTTTTTCCGCATCTTAAGTCGAAATTTTGAGGTCCCAGCTAGAGCTCCATTTACTACCATTATATCTTTTCCCGCTTCTAAAGTTTTTCATTTGTAACGTTTTTCCGCATCTTAAGTATCGAGTTTCAAGTCCCCGTCTAGAATTACATCCGCTTATTACGTTTCAAAAAATGAGAATAAAAATTACGAATACCGGAGAAGGTAAATAAACGCAACACTGTCTCTCTTAAGTTAATATGTATCATATATAGTTTACGATTAACTCATTAAGGTCAGTAAAAGTGTTTCTTTTGCTTCCAATATGCCCTACTTTGTTGCAATGTATGTACAGAGAAATGCGGCTATGTAGAACCGACTAGATTTCACATTCATTAAATTACCATCAAACTTTGTCTACATACATTGTAGCATCTCTATTCTCCGTCTCCACCATCTAAACGGGCAGCACATTCCTCCCCGAACTTTCTCCGTGGCAGTTCTTTATCAGCCGTAGTCTTCGGTACGCGACAAGCCAACTTCAGTTGTATACCGTTGGAACTTTGCTCGTTTGTCTGATTGACATTATACAATCAGTGCATTCTCTGTCATTTCTATTTTAGTGACAGTTGCACCTCGTAAGTTGAAAGCTGTAAATTTACTCGATGTAACATTTATGCAGTTTTAAATATTTTAGAGAAATTTACTCTCAGTGCTGTTTAAAAGTTTTTGTACTCCACCCCATAAATTTCTAATGGTGTCAAAAAGAAAGGTAATAAGATGAAAAAAGATTAATAATCGAAGAGGTAAGCAGAAATTCACATCTGAAACGTGTTGAAATGGCAAGCGATTAGGGCTGGCAGTGACATCGCTGAACACAATTATGGCTCACCGAACATCGATCCTCAAAGCTGTAAACGACTGCAGTGTGGCTGCGAAAAGGAGGAAGAACTCTCGAGCATCACCACACGAAAGAGTGGAAGCATTGTTGCTAGAGTGGTTTCAGCAGGCTCGAGCTTCCAACATCTTAATCAGCGGTGTTATAATGCGTGAAAAGGCAATACAAATCACAAATCAACTGGGTTTTCATACTTTTACGGCATCCAGCAGATGGCTCGATAGGTTTAAAAACTGTCTTGGAGTAGTTTATAAAGTCGTTGCTGGAGAGAGTGCAAACGTAGATCTTGCATCAGTGAATCATTGGATGACAGGAGAGTTACCCGAGAAAATAAAGAACTATGCACTATGCGATATTTTTAACGCCAATGAAACTGGATTCTTTTATAATTTGTTACCAGATAGAACCTTAACTTTTCAAGGAGAAGCTTGCCATGGGGGGAAGAAAAGCAAGGAGCGACTGACAGTTTTGCTGTGCTGCAATGCAGACGGTAGTGAAAAACTCCAACCACTTGTGATTGGAAAATTTGTCAAACCGCGGTGCTTCAAGAATGTGAGGACACTCATGTAAGTATAAAAACAACTCCAAGGCATGGATGACATCAAAATTATTCATGGAGTATTTGCAAGAGTTTGATGCAAAAATGGGTTCCGCCTCAAGAAAAGTGTTGCTGTTTGTGGATCGTTGTGCAGCTAATCCACAAGATACTGCCAATCTACAGAATGTTAAAGTTATATTTTTACCAGCGAATTGCACAAGTCATTTGCAACTATTGGATCTAGGTATTTTACACAGCTTGAAACAGCAGTATAGAAAGGCGCTGGTATCCAAAGCAGTGGCAATTATGGATTCCAGCAAAAGTACACTTAAATTGTCAGTTTTAGAGGCCATGCATTACGTAACATCAGCTTGGAAAGCCATTAAGACTGAAACGATAAAAAATTGTTTTAGAAAAGCTGGGCCGTCGCTGACTATGAAGAACAAGATGCTCTTCAAGAAGTCGATAATAATGACTGCAAGCTGTTGCAGTCGAATGAAATGACATTTGATGAGTTTGTGACCTTTGATGATAACGTTGCTACATGTGGTTTACTAACAGTGAGTGAAATTTGTGATTTACAACATGATGACTGTCTTGAAAGTGAAGATGATGATGTAACCGAAACTGAACCACCAAGCTTTAAACAAGCTCTGGAGGGCTTGGTTACCATTAAGAGATATCTGTGGTCCCGTATTGGGACGGAACACCTTCTTGAAGGAACTGATAAACTTGAAAAGGGACTCTACGATATTCATTCAAATGAAAGAAATCAACAAAGTAAAATATCCGACTTTTTCAAAAAATACTAAATGTTATCATTTATATTCGTATGGTTTTCATTTGTAATTGCCATTCAAAATTAGTAGTTTTCTTTTTTCTTCAACATATCCTATACAGATATGGTATGTATCTTGTATTTTTTTTTTAATTTTAAAGATTTTTTTCCTTAAAATCTCCCCAATCAATTTTTTACAATTTAATGTCTTAATCTCTTGGTTTTCCTTATTTGGCCCATCCGGAAGAAACATTTTATTCAATTAACGCATGTGCACAAGAATTACTTCCAACGCTGTGGATTCACCATTTAGTTTTGATCTTGGATGTTCAGCTGTGTACACATACTAATTTTGTTCCTGTTATGGGTATGATATTGGAGGTTAACCAGGTTAGTTGCAAATACCTTTTCTTATACATCTTTCATTTTTCCTTCTGCATTCTGTTTCCCACTACATGACTTATCTAGAGTAGTTTTTTTCATTACAACTGTAGTAGAATCTTCATATTCGGTAACGGTAACACTTCTACCTTTTAAGACGTGAGCAGAGAAATTTTCAATTACCATTTTTTGATCATTCAATTCTTATCATGGTACTGAGTGCTTTTGCTTTTATCAGAATGGTTCAGAAATGTATAGAAAATATCACCTTACTGTTAAAGAATAGTTTTTTCCTGACATTTTCGTGTTTAATTTAAAGATAATATATCTATGCCGGAATGTTTTCTCAATTTCTCATATTAATGGAACTAAGGTCGAAAACACTCTCTACGCTAAAGAAGATGGCCTTAAAACTTATCTGGATAACCTAATAGGGTAAAATTCTTATTCAAACACCCTAAATTTTGATTAAATTTTGCGGTGCTCCAGAAGGTTCCAAAATAGTTGATTCTAACTCACTTATATATATTTTACGCATGTAATAAAGTACCAATTGTAATATTCTGTGCGAATATTGTTATCTCCATTTTCTGCATCTTACGTTTTTCCGCATCTAAAGTCGATTTCCCTTGGTCCGGTAAAAAATGTTAGATCGGGAGTTCACTGTATATATATAAAGTGGTAGATATTATTTTTTTCTACAACTCTTGTTTGAAATAAATTTTATTATGAGGAATATTTCAAGTGATATTCAATTTTCTTCGAAATTGAAGGTTAGTGCAGTTCGCGCACGTGGTAGTGAAAACAATTGAATCGCTAGTGCTGAACCTTATAAGCTTTTTTTCAAAATTAAGAAAAACTCCTTAACCATATAAAGCAGAATATTTAGAGACAATACAACTGGAAAAAGTTAAAAAGGGTAATGAAAGAAAAAAGAGAAACAAAAAAAATATGATGTGGCCAACACATGACTTTCTCCATATTTGGTGTATAGATATTTAAATTATTATGAATAGCATTATAAGGCAAAATTATCATTTCTTATCGTAAAAGAATACAGTCGTCCTTACTGCCATAAATTAAGTATATTTTGAATATGTTTACAGAATTCACCGCTAGATGGTATTGGCGCTGTATAATGAAAATTATGAAAAAGTTGATTATCTCCGAAGTGGATAGTTCTACAAAAATTTGTTTCAAACAAAACCTGGAAGGAATATTATTTTCTACAACTTTGGTCCTCATGAAGATTACCAATAACAACGTTTTGAAGGAGATATTTGACAGAAAACGAAAAAACAGATTATTTGTAAATAATTCCTAAACAATTACTATGGAAAATTGTTTCTAATGAAAGTTGTAGGAAATTACATTCTCTATAACCTCTGTATAGAATTGTATATATCATAATGATGTTTTAACGGAGAAATATTGCAAAAACCAAATCAGGTTTCGAATAAACCTCGACTTTCGGTTAACCGTTATTGTCCAAAAACTAATCAGTTCTTTGTGCTCATGCTAAAGTGTTATTTATGAAGTTTGGTAAGGATATGGCATGTACTTTTTGAGCTAGAGCGCCCACAATCACACACACACACACACAAACAGACATCATTCCGAAAATAGTCTAAACATGTTCTAGGGACCTCAAAACGTGCATTTCTGCTGAAATCTCGAAGTCGATTTTTTTCGTGATCACTTTCCAAAACAGATTTTCAAAAAGAACCTACATAAAAAATGTTGCTACACTGAATGGCTACAACACAAACATAATTCAAAACATACTACGAAAACATAATCACAAACTCCATCTCAAAACACACATAACCCTCACAAACACTTCTTCAGCCAAATCAAAATACATTAAAATTCCTTTTGCCCCACGAACCACAAACAAAATTCGCAACATATTCTCCAAATACAATTTTAAAACTGTACAGGTCAACCACAATAAACTCACCAACCCCCTCCACAATCCAAAAGACACCATACCATTTTTACAGAAATCAGGCATATATAAAATATCTTGTGGAAAATGTGGCAAAGTATAAATAGGACAGACAAAACATAAATTGGAAACTAGATTCAAAGAACACATTACACATTTTAAACACAATAGGTTTAATAATTCAAGTGTAGCAACATGCATACAAGAATACAACCATCCTATCACCATTGAAAATTTAACACTTTTAAAATTGGTACATAATGAAAACAAACTACAGTAAAACCCCGTTATTTCAATCCCAGATAATTCAAAGTATGGTGTAATTCGAAATTAAGATTTGTCCCCGGCCTACACAATAGGATTTTGCATACTTTTTGGTACAGATTATTTGAAATACGCCTACAATGAAATTCGAAGTCATGATCTGGTCCGGTAACTCACGAACAGTTTGTTTAATTCAAAATCTCGATCCTGTGTAAGTGGAAGGTTCACGCACACACCATCATATCACGTTTTTGTTCCCCATTTCTCGCACATGAAATACATAAAGTGCTCCAAACAGGTGACTCCCTTTTACTTATTTAATAGTAGGATGACCAAACATCTCATTTTCTCCGGGACAGTTCCGTTTTTTTATCAAAAAAGCCTTTCTGTACCGTTTGAAGACCATCGCAAATAAAATTTACATAATCTGACAGTACAGCTGATATTCCTAATAGAAATGTAGGATTCTCGAAAACATGAAGGTTATCAAACGAACAACAAATGTTAATTACAGTCGCAGTTGTCAGGTTAAGAAACCTCAGGGTCATTGATAAATTTGAGGTGGCAAACCTGGTCCACACATATAATATCTTGCCCGGGTTTAAACTAACTTATTCCCTTTGAGTTTTGACAATGAAGATGCTAGTCCGATTTTCTTTTGATTGTGAGCTTTTTCCTAGTCTGGCATGCTCCAGACTGTAAGGAAAGTTTGTATTTGCCTTTTTCGCTATAGATCGTGATAGTGACAGATCCACCATTAAAAATATCATGCAAAAATTTTGTCCCATTTTTTTCTGACAACGACGGAAAATGTCCTGTTTTCACCTTGTTGGAATAAGGTCATCCTATTTAATAATCAACGTGAAATAAAAGTCGTAGATGATTCAAATAAATGAATCAGCTTATCCTTGCATCACTATGATTCCTCACAATCTCAATCGGATAGCGAAATTCAAGAACCACTGAAACAAGCTGAAACGAACAGATGTTGCAACAACCCCTATTATCTCAATCCTCATGCTTTCCCAAACCTGGGCAGGGTTTTTCTCGTGTGAAAGTGATTTCCTCCAGAAAATACCATGTAATATTGATTTCTGCTACTGAACCAATCTTTAAATAACATTGCACAAAGTTATACCGAATGCCGTCTCTAAAAAGATCATGCCTTTGTTTTACCCGAGAATAAGTGATGAGCCAAAAACAAAAACCTAGTGGTTTTACCCACTGATGAGCTGGAAAAAATATTAAGAACTGGCTCTCTAAAAAAAAAAAATCGGTACAACATACGTTGTACAAACTTTTTTATATATAGGTACTAATGCGTCGTTTAGTTATCTTTAGAAAATGAAAATCGTATCAGCCGGTTTTTAGAAAAATTAATTTTTGTTAAAGTTACCCAAGAATAAACTAGCCTTATATTCATTCACTGAGAAAAATGAAATATGTAGTGTTATTGCAGAAGCATACTCAAGCAACCGTACGAAATTTTATCAAAATCGTTCCAGCTGTTTTTGAGAAAAACAAATTATTGTTAAAGTTGTCTAGAATAAACTTGCCTTATATTCATTTTTTTGAGAAATACGAACTGTATAGTATTATTGAAGACGTAAACTCAAGTAACTGTACTAAATTTGATCAAAATCGTTACAGCCATTTTTGAAAAAATTAAATTGTTGTTAAAAATGCGTACAATAAACTTAATTATTGAGCAATGTCAACCATTTCTTCATATACTATGCTCAGTATGATAAAATGTGTAAGTACGACATTTAATTCATTTTCGCTCTACCAGACCCGGTAACAGACAGACAGACGGCATTGCAAAAACCACTTTTTCGGATTCAGCAACACCTAAAACGTACATTTCCTTAAAAATCTCGAGGTTGAATTTTTTCCCGATAACAATAGTTTCTCAATATACTTCGTATATGAGAAAGTAAAAAAAAGTAGTAAGGAAATTTGGATAAGGGTGGCAGGATGCCTACATGCTAGGGTACAAAATTGCTCTACTTTAGTAATAGTGTTCCGCTAGCTTAAGAAGCGTTCGGTTCGCAATATATTCCATTTCATACACTGTCGATAATTGAGTTTCAGATAGGGCAAAATGTACTTGAAAGGACAAAATCAATAAATTTTCATATTTCCTAAAAATTTAACATCCAGCTCACGCAAGTCAGCGGGAGCCGGCTTCAGCTCATCACTGGTTTTACCATAATGTCATACAAGAAGAACACAGTGTAATACATATGCAGCAGTATGGAGTATATATGATTGATAATCTTTCGGCTCGCAGCTGAACGTCTTTTCTTCGCGGCATAAAGGAGTAGCTTGAAATGTACTGGGAAATTCGGGATATTCGCTGGAGCCTTTTTTCACATGTGGTGGTCTTTGTGAATCACAAACTATGTGTTCACTTCAGCTCTGCTCGAATTCGCTGTGTATACTAACTTATAAGGCCAATTCATTTGTAGAACGGATAGATAAGATTCTGTATTGCGGTTTTGCTGCCCGAGTAACTGATGGTAAAAAAGTTCGATTTTTATGAAAGTTTGTTTATTTTGAACGCAGATATATCTAAGTCATAATTTTTTGGTCCCTTGAACTTTGAATTAAAAAGGTTTTACTGTATATACCTACGAAAGCATGCTTATTGAAAAACATAAACTTTGCAATTTTTCGCATTGTTAAAGCATGATCCCTGATAGAGACTACAGCATCTTGTTCAGATAGCATTAATTTAATGTTTACATTGTACAATTTCAAGAGAAAAAGCACCAATTCTTACCTACACTTGCGGTACAATATATATTTGCATATTATTTTCATCCCTGGTTCTTGCAACAAAAATGTCCATGCACGGAAACATTTTCTGGAAAAAACACTCAAACTTTATCAAATGAATCAAATAGAATTAACCTTGCGACTTATTTATTGTAATTACAAAAGCTATAATTACTGGAAATTATAGAGTTAACAGATTTTGAGATAACTGTCTAGTTGAAGCTTCTGAATTGGATATTCCACTGGAGGAAAAATTTAATACTGACAAGCTGCTATAAATGTTTTTTACAGAGTTACTGACTATCATTATCTTCCATGCTTTTCGGACATTTTTATGCTGTGAATGTTTTTGTTAAGAAATTTATTTTAATTTACTCCAAATAGCAAAATTAATTTTTTAATTATAGATCATGGAAAAGAAGCCAACCCATCTAAATCTTAAGCAAAAATATACTGCTATTTGAATTTTAAACTGAGAAAAGGAGAATGGAACATTTCCAATGCGGAATAACTCAAGTATACAACATTCTCAAAAAAAATCTGATGTGGCCAACACGACTTTCTCCATATTTGGGGTATAGATATTTAAATTATTATGAATAATATTACGAGGCAAAATTATTATTTCGTATCGTAAAAGAAGACACGTCCTTGTTGTCGTAAATTACGTATATTTTGAATGTTTACAGAATTCACCGCTACATGGTGGTGGCTCTGTATACTGGTATTAAGATAATGCGAAATGGATGGTTCTACGAAAATTAGTTTTAAACAAAACTTGGAAGAAATATTATTCTCTATAACTTTGTTCCTTACGAAGATTACCAATAGCGATGTCTTTAAGGAGATATTTAACGGAATCCGAAAAACCTGTTATTTATAAATAACTCCTATAGAAAATTGTTTCAAGTGAAAACTGTAGGAAATTACATTCTCTATAATCTTTGTATAGAATTGTATATACAATAATGATGTTTTAATGAAGAAATATCGCAAAAACCGAATCGGGTTTCGAATAAACCTCGACTTCCGGTTATCCGTTATTGACGAAAAACTAATCAGTTCTTTGTGCTCATGTTAAAGTTTGGTAACGATATGGCACGTACTTTTTGAGTTAGAGTGCCCACAAAACATACACACAGACATCATTCCGAAAATAGTCTAAACGTGTTCTAGGGACCTCAAAACATGTATTTCCGTTGAAATCTCGAAGTTGATTTTTTTCATGAATACAATACTTTCCCATTACTACGTATGGAGGAAGTAATAAGAAGAAAATTTTTGAGAAATATTTGTATGGCAATGAAAGTGAATTGATTTCTAAGAAACAATGTGAATCTGAAAATGGTAGATTAAATGCTAATGTTTTTTAATGGTTTTGTGCAGCTCATTCAAAAAAAATTCCTGCCACTGGACCATTGTTGCAGCAAACAGCAATAATGACAGCAATGCTTCTCCAAAATAATAACTTTAAAGCCTCCAATAGTTGGTTACGCAGTTTTAAAAACATATACAATATAAAATTTAATGATTTGCCGGGGGAAGCAGGCAGTATCAGATTGAGTGCAGTTGAAGAATGAAAATAAAATTAATAGAATTAACCAGGGGATACGAATTGAAAAACATTGCTAATAGTGATGAAATGGTCTTATTCTTTGAAACTCTGCCAAAGAGAACACTGCATATGAAAGGAGAAAGATGCTCAGGAAGCAAACATTCTAAGGAACGCATCACTCTATTGCTTATAGCATTTGCTGATGGAACCATCGAATGGATGACAAGACTACAAAAAGAGAAGGAAATATATATGTGAGTACTAAAGGAAGAAGAGGAGAGAAAATGCTGACAGGTGTGAAAATAAAAGATGGCAAATACAAGCGAAACGGAAATCAGAAAAGTACCGTGAAAATTAAAATGAGCATAGATTAATAGCATATAATAGTAAAAAGGCCATAAATCATAGTTTATTTAAGGGTTACACTGAAAGAAATGTGAAAGATGATGATACTTGATATTGGTGATGTGACGTTGGTTATTCTTTTCCTCAGATATTAATATTTATAGCATTCCGAGTGAAACGTGGGTTGGTGAATGTAGCGAGCAAGGGACAGAGCCCTCTAGTAGTTATATAAATTGATTATCATAAATATTAAAAAATTAATGTATGCTATATAAATTATCTCATATTAAAAGCATTCAAAGCACGCTTACACTCATAATGATTGAAATGAATTTCGAGGCCTAACTATGGAATTGGTAGGCAAGGCAACATCCCGTTAAAATAGCAAGATTTCCCCAAAATATGTGAATTAAACGTTAAACATGAGCAATTTTGAACTGTAGGCAGAAAAAGATGAACAGAATAAGAAACTTCATAATTTCTTTCTTCAAAATGGTTCATATCTGAAGACCGTAGGTTAATTCTTTCTAATTTTCATCTAAAAAAATGAAAGACTCCACGTCAAAAAGTCGATTTTTACAAGTTATTTTATGGGAAATGCAAATGTCTTCCTTGGAGTCAAACCCAGTACTTTTTTCGATATTTATTTTTGTCATTACCTTAAAATATGTGAATCGAGCATTCCTGCCAAATTTAGAGTTTCTATATCAATTCTTTCTTGAGTTATTCACATCAAACCATAATTTGCAACCAGATGCGCAACCTATGCAATATCATGACCAACCAACAGATCAACAAATGGACAGATGTAGGCTATTATTAGTATTAAGAATGTTTTAAATTGTTGTAAAAAATCAATGTGGCATTGTTTTTTAACAAAATGGATAGATAGAGCAAATGAATATGGTTATTTCATTACTCATAAAATCAATAACATAGTTTAGGCACTCACTTGTATTCTCTCAGTTTCCTCTTATTCCTCCTAATGGTCATCATTTTCCCATCAACACCCACTTGGTCATCCCCAAAATCAGAGCTGTCAAATTTATCATCACCAAAATCAGAGGAGCTTCTCCTGCCTTTCTCATCCTCTACCTTCTCAGTCACTTCTCTGAAAAAGAAGCTTAATTTTTAAAATTAAATCTACATTATCATCTAGCATTAATTAATTGGTATTAATGGTGAGAATGACACTCATTTAGAAAAATGTATTTATTTTATGTTGGAAAACAGTACATATTTCCTAAAACAGCAATAGGCAAGTCTTTACTCAGTAAAACCGTGAGGTTGAAGAGACTAAAAAAAGCAATATCAAATTATGCCAATCTGATCTATTTAAATTATGAAAAATATATCAAACATACTAATCAGAGTAAAAATGCATAATGAAATATTTTTATATATTCTCTATCTGAACTTTCAAAATTATATTATTCTTACACATGATCTGTTATTCTAACAGTAAATGTGTAATTAAGCTTAAAACATAGATGATGCAGTTACTGTTTTTATGCAATGCATCTATTTGAGATTTATTAATAACTAATAAAACTATTATTGACTAAAAATTTTACAGGAAGCTACAGCAATTGTTGTACAGACTGGAAAAGTGATGGCAAATAGTTTTTGGGAAACTCTACTGCGGAAACTATGTGCCATGAGCTACAGCCATTAGAATCTCTCACTCGCTCTTTCAAATATAATTCAATTTATCGAAAACCATCAAACACTATTACTCTCCAATTGCAGCACCTGCAAGTATGAACATTTCTTTGCATTTCTCCTGCATACTCTACCCATCTAAAACCAACAGAACGAGATTTAGTAGGCTATTGAAAATTTTGTGCCCTCACACCGATTTCAATGAGCATGTGGCAGGGCGTGCTGTGCATCGTTACTTGAAATATTACGAAGTGAGAAGGGTTTGTGAATAATGCAGAAAACAGTGTGTGTGGCGTATTATATGGGCCTACTACGAAGCCCCTTGTGCAAGAAGCCGCCATAGCGTAGTGTTTAGTGACTCTGACTCGCGTGCAGAGGATGTGGGTTTAGAGGTTATATACTGGCAGTTCTTTTTCATTTTCTATTCATTATTTTTTGTATTTCATGATTTTATAATCGTTATTTATATCCTGGCATTCTATGCTATAAAAATGTTTTAATTGTGAATTTTGGAAAAAATGATTATTTATCGTATTTCATGGAAAATTTGTAAGGAATTGATACTTTTGCAATAAATGCAGTTTCACAATTTTTATAAAAATATGTTCTGCATATCACAATAAACACAATAATTCGTAAAATACCGTGGAGAAGGAACTAACTGGTTTAACACCATTATCTTCATAATTAAAAATGGGTTTCATTAGTCTTGTTAGAGCCATTGCTCAAAATTCCTTCTCCACGGTATTTTATGAATCATTGTGTTTATTGTGATGTGCAGAACATATTTTTATAAAAATTGTTGAAATTGGCTCCACTGCTGAATGCATGTGCAATATAGAGCACAAAGCCTCTCTGTTGTTGTAGTGACATATTTAACCTTGGCCATGCAGTTGGCTTTCTACAGTAGCAGTGTCAACATGGTTTCTCCTCTTACTACATGCACCAAAGAAGAGCAGCATGCAGTGATTCGATTTTTGTGGGCTGAAGGTGTAACAGTTGCGGAAATTCATCCATGACTATCAGCGCAGTATGGCAGCAGTGCTTTTCCACAGCGAAGCATGTACGAGTGGATAAACATGTTCAAAAATGGCCGAGCAAGTGTCACAGGCGAACAATGATCACAGCGCCTGTTCACATCGATGACTGATGACAACAAGCAAGAGCTCTCTTTACATTTCTGCAAGTACCGCACAGCTGACTGCATTGCTTTCAAAATGGTATTGGTTTAATTATTGTTTGATTTACATGATTTTCGACTTGCATGGGAATTTTGTGAATGAATTAACCTTGTTGGTCGTGGACTTGCTGTATATCAAATGGATGTTAGATTAACTGGGATTTTTTTAACAGGGATTAGTTTATTCTCTACCATCCCGAATAATCAGGAGTCTACTGTATCTCCAAAATGAATGGTTCCACGAAAATTTGTTCCAAACAAATCATGGAAGAAATATTATTCTCTACAACTTTG
Source organism: Uropetala carovei (assembly GCA_036926305.1). Classification (NCBI taxonomy): domain Eukaryota; kingdom Metazoa; phylum Arthropoda; class Insecta; order Odonata; family Petaluridae; genus Uropetala; species Uropetala carovei. The sequence continues at coordinate 10,799,068 of JAXCHB010000080.1, read as the reverse complement.
GTTCTCACAAAGATTACCTATAACGACGTTTTTAGGGAGATATTTGATGGAAACCGAAAAAACCGATTATTTATAAATAATTCTTAAACAATAACTGCTATGGAAAATTGTTTCAAATAAAAGTTGTAGGAAATTACATTCTCTATAATATTTGTAATCAGCTGTATATACAATAATGATGTATTAACAGAGAAATATCGCAAAAACCGAATCAGGTTTCGAATAAACCTCGATTTCCAGTTAACCGGTATTGTCCAAAAACTAATCAGTTCTTTGTGCTCATACCAAAGTGTTATAGTATATGAAATTTGGTAATGATATGGCATGATTTTTGAGTTATAGCAGCCACAATCACATATACACATACACACACACATACATGCAGACATCATTCCGAAAATAGTCTAAACATGTTCTAGGGACCTCAAAACATGTATTTCCGTTGAAATTTCAGTCAATTTTTTCATGAAAACATTACTTTCTCTATACTACGTATATGGAGAAAGTAAAAACATTTTCTTCTATAAATCACAAAAAATAATATTAAAAACATGAAAAGAGAGCAATAAAAATACAAAATAGGGACTTGGACTAAAGAACACTTAAAAGAATAAAAATTCAGTTTCTTGCTGTCGTTTTTACTTTCTTCATATACGTAGTACAGAGAAAGTATTGTTTTCATGAAAAAAATCGACTTAGAGATTTCAACAGAAATACCTTTTGAGGTACCTAGAGCAAGTTTAGACTATTTTTGGAATGATGTCTGCATGTATGTGTGTGTGTGCGTGTGTGTATGTGTGTGTGCGCGTGTGTATGTGTGCGTGTGCATGTATGTGTGTGCATGTATGTGTGTGCGTGTGTGTATGTGTGTGCGCATGTGTGTGCGCGTGTGTGTGTGCATGTGTGTATGTGTGTGTGTGCATATGTGTATATGTGATTGTGGGTGCCCTAACTCAAAACTCATCACCAAATTTCATATATAACACTTTGGTATGAGCACAAAGAACTGATTAGTTTTTGGAAAATACCTGTTAACCGATAGTCAAGGTTTATTCAAAACCGGATTCAGTTTTGGCGAAATATCTCCATTAAAACATCATTATTGTATACACAATTCGATTCAAAGGTTATAGAGAATGTAATTTCCTACAACTTTTATTTGAAACAATTTTCCATACCAGTTATTGTTTAGGAATTAATTATAAATAATCAGTTATTTCGGTTTCTGTCAAATATCTCCTTAAAAACATTATTATCGGTAATCTTCGTGAGGACCAAAGTTGTAGAGAATAATATTTCTTCCAAGTTTTGTTTGAAACAAATTTTCGTAGAACTTTCCATTTAGTATATAATTAATTTATTAAAAAATTTTCAGTATACAGCACCACCATTTAGCGGTGAATTCTGTAAACATATTCAAAATATACCTATTTTACGGCAATAAGGACGACTGTATTCTTTTACGATAGGAAATAATAATTTTGCCTTATAATGCTATTCATAATAACTTAAATATCTATACCCCAAATATGAAGAAATTCATTTGTTGGCAACATCAGATTTTTTAAATATGCATCAAATCTGTCCATAAATTAGTTATAAACATGAAAATTTAACGTTGTTTAGATGAAATTAATCGTAGCAATGGAAATGTACTGTTGTTCAATAGGATTGTTGCTAATTGGATTTGAGACACTGTCTTGAAATTCCACTTCAAGTTCCCTCCTGGCACTGCATGTCCTACCCAGTGAAATATGTTATTGAAAACTCGGTGGCTAATCAAAACCTTTGTAAATTTTAATATATAAAAGATATAAAGTTTTGGTCTGTCTGTTTATATGTCTGCTTAAAACCCAAGAAGGGCTAAAGATAGCGCCACCAAATTTAAATGAAGGAAGTTTATACTTTGAGCCATGTTTTCATCAAGGTTTGGTGAACCGAGATCAGTCAGTGCTGCCAATATATGGGATTGACATTTTTCCATAATCATTATGATGCCCGAACTGTATAACCACGAACAACCAAATTTGGTATGCTTCTTACTTATGTCACAACATAGCAAATGGTCTAGGTTTGGTCAACCAGGATTAGTCAGTGCTGCCAATATAGGGGATTGACAATTTTCCATAAGATAACACGTAAAAATCGATTGATTGACACTTAAGATTTGCAAATTTAATACTTAAAATAAAGACATGAACTCGAATTAAAAACACTCATTAATCTGAAAGAATCAACTTTATATTTTTTAAAGACAGAATTCGTGGCAAACTCGATTTCGCATAAAAAGGAATATTTAATCATGAAAAAAGATATTTTTATAGTTTTGTAAAAATGGAGAATGCTAAATACCATGGCAACCCAAGAAATGCTGGGAATTTTTGCTAGATGAATAATAAATACACTAGTACAAAATTATTATTGTTTTTGGATAAGCTTATAATTTTAAGAACCCGATTTTTCACATGGAAATTTAGTAGAATGTTAAAAACACATAACAACTAAAAAAATTAATGGCCTTTAATCAGAATATGCAGCGAAAAATTAAAATGAGGAGGGTAGAAGGAGGGGGAGGGAAAAGGGGATGGGGGGAAGAAATCCTAAGGAGAAAGTTGGCATTGGTATCAATCAACTAAGAATTTTACAACAATTACAAATATTTTACTGTATACTATAATCCTTATTTTTTTATTAAACATTTTTTTAAAATTAACCTGTCAGAACACGCGCTACCTTTTATAACACCATGGCACGCACGTTAGGGAAAAGACCAATTACTAAAAACTTGCTTTTTGAAATTTATTAATGCAAAGATTGTATTTGTGCAAACATGTTATTTAAAAGAAGCTCATAATTACATATTTTATAAAGAATGAAGATGACTGAAAATTGTTGAGGAAAGCAATTTCTTCATATCGTTGTTCATTTGTTTTCTTGAGTGATCGTAAATCGTTGTAGACTGTTGTATCGGGTCTGTTGTTCTGGTATAAACTAGTAAAGCACATGTGTGTCCAATACTGGCCTCTTTTATTCCTGAAAAGCTCGAATTCTATCAGGTTATGGGCCCAGGTGTACACACTACCTTAAACTAACGCTACTGTCTGTCAAAATTGAATCGTCCAGAAGTTAAATACGTCGACATGGCAGAAGAAATTAAAATTCGACGGAACTAATTACGACAGTTGGCGGTTTCGCATGGAAATTTTACTTGATGAAAAGGAATTGTTACACTTTGTGCGAACGCCTTTAACTTTGGACGTAGTGAAAAACTCGGCAATGGCAGAGCAACAGCATCAGATAACTGCCGAAAATACTCTGAAGAAATCTTCGGATGAGAAAGCCAAAGCCTATCTGGTACGCTTCATAGCTGACAGTCACTTGGAATATGCCCAAGGAAAGGAAACCGTACGATATCTGGAAAGAATTGGAAAACACGTTTCATCATGGAAGTGTTTCCAGTAGACTACGTGTGTCACGTGAGCTACTGACAATGAAACTGAATCTGGCAACGGACACCATGGAATCGCACCACGTGGCATTTGATAAGAAGATTCAAGAACTGAAAGCCACTGGAGCCAATCCTGATGAAATTGACATCGTCTGCAACCTTCTGCTGACTATGCCAGATGAGTATAAAATGGTAGTCACTGCAATAGAGACTATGGCACACAAGAATCTAACCCTGTCATTTGTAAAAAGTCGGCTCCTGGATGAAGCAGCTAAGCGAAGTGGACAGCAGCAGGACCAGTTGATGGACCAATCAACGGCCTTCGTAAGTCGTTCGACTCGAGGACGGCGTGGTCGAGTACCTGGAAGAGGAGGCTGCAGCAACTTCCTGTTTCGTTGCCACAGCTGTGGAGCTGTAGGACACACCCAAGCGGACTGCAGAAAACAAGGCAAGGACTTCGGAAATGGAACGAAGTCTGGAAGTGGCGCTCACCTTGCGGGAATGGATGGAGAAGAAGACACTAGCATCGCTTTCAGTGCCGAAGATGTCACTGGAGCGGATATTGGCTGGTATCTGGACTCTGCTGCATCTGAACATCTGTTAAATACTGACAAATTCCTTGAAAGTGTTGTTGAACTTGAGGAGCCCAGGTTAATTAAAGTTGCTAAAGCAGGTCAGATGATGTATGCCACCATATGGCAAGTCAAAGTGAAAGCAGTGGTTGGTGATAAAGTGAATAACGTCACTATTACAGATGTGCGGTTTGTGCCAGATTCAGAGCTTAACTTGCTGTCTGCAAGAAAGCTGGAGATGAAGGGCTTTGAAATTGTTATAGGTGATGGAAAAGCTTCAATAAGAAAAGGTAACAAAGAGTGGGCAATTGCATATCGAAATCCAGTGTTGTATAAATTAGATATATTGAGTGAATCAGTAGTAAGTGCAAATGCAGTAGTTAACAGTGTCAAATTGTGGCATAATCGACTAGAGCACATTAGTAGCAGTGGTCTTGAAAAGCTTGTAGATGGTGTAGATCTTAATGCAAAAGAAATGTCAGAGCCATGCAGTTCATGTGTGTCAGGAAAACAAACCTGCCACACAACCATCACCGCACAAGAGCTACACGTCCTCTTCACTTAGTTCACAGTGATGTGATAGGTCCTATAACACCTGTGTCTCATGACGGAAAGAAATATCTGATATCTTTTATAGATGACTACTATTCGCATTTCAGAGTGACCTATCTGTTAAAATCAAAGTCTGAAGTTTTTAGTTGTTGTCTTAAGTATGAGGCAATGGCCACTGCACATTTCAATTGCAAATTAAGTAGATTTCATTGTGATAATGGAAGGGAATACATGTCACACGATATGCTAAAACACTTTGAAAAGCGTGGTGTTCAATTAGAATTTACAGTGAGGTATTCACCACAGCAAAACGGTGTCGCTGAAAGAATGAATAGGACTATTATAGAGAGGACAAGGTATATGTTGCTAGCATCAGGGCTGTCTAAGAAACTATGAAGAGAAGCCACACTTGCAGCAGTCTCTGTAATAAATAGGAGCCCAACTACAGCAGTGGAAAATGATGTTCCAGCAGGATTATGGTATGGGCATCAACAAAACTTACAAAAGTTGTGAGTGTTTGGTTGTTTAACTTATCTGAAAATTCCTAGAGTTAGTGAAGGGCAAGTTTGATACTTGTTCCAAAAGGTGTATTATGGTAGGATACTGTAATAATGGTTATAGGTTATGGAGTGAGGATGACCAGAAAGCAATTACTGGAAAAGACGTTATTTTTTATGAGAATAAATAAGTAAATGATATGTACAGTGTTGCAAAAGATGATAAGTTTGTTGAGATAAAGAGTGTATCCAAGCAAGTTGACAGTAATGATGACAGCAATAACCATGATAATCTAAATGATTCAGGTGGAGTTAATTCACCTGAAGAGGTTCCTGAGGTATGTAGATCTGCTAGAGTCAAGGAGAGACCACAGTGGCACAATTATGTTTTTGATGACGTAGCTGTGTATTCTATGAGTGCTGAGGTCTCTGAAACTTTTCTTGATGATATGCCTGAAACGTTTGATGAGATATGCCGTAGAAAAGATAAAGACAAGTGGTATGATGCCGTAAGTGAGGAACTTAGTGCACTTGAGGAGAACCAAACATGGACTGTGATGGAGCTACCATCTAGTAATGTAGCTTTAGATAATAACTGGGATTTCACATTAAACGTGATAAAAATGGTGATGTTAATAGATATAAGGCCAGATTAGTGGTTAAAGGGTGTTGTCAAAGGAAAGGGGTTGACTATTTTGATACATATGCTCCAGTTGCTCATCTCACGACATTGAGAACCTTGTTAGCTGTCATAAATGCTAAGAGTTTAATAGCAGAACAGATGGATTTTAAAAACGCTTTCCTTCATGGACACCTGTCAGAAGAAATTTACATGAAACTCCCACCTGGATTGCCTGGGAACCAAAAGTTGGTGTGTAAGTTGAATAAGACATTGTATGGTTTAAAGCAAGCCCCGAAAGAATGGAATTCTTGCTTTGATTTGTATGTTAAACAACTTGGTTTTGAACAATCAGAACATGATAAGTGCTTGTATGTGTATAAGAAAGGGCAGAATGTAGTGTATCTTTTATTATATGTCGATGACGTAATTATTGCAGGAAATCATGATAAATTATTGCAAATGATTAGGAATTCATTAATGTCAGAGTTTAAGATGTCAGATTTGGGTTCTTTGCAATGTTTTCTAGGGATTATTGTTCGGGATCAGTGAGTTGCATTGTATGTGAGTTACATTGTGTGCTCAGAGTTGTACGTGAGATACTTTGTAGTGAAAGGGAAGGCAATGCTGTTGGTTGCCTTCGGGATGGAGGGAGTTCATACATGATCGCTCTCACGATGAGATGTGTTTTCGGTGAGCTCCATACACCAAGTGTAATGGTAGTGTATATCCTCTTAAACAGTGCGATTCAAACACTAAGTATCAATGTGCTTAGATACATAGTGCTAACAAGGATTCATTTCAAGTGTTCAGTTTTTTGAAAGTCTGTTTTTCACCCCTTAATTGTGTCGATGAAATATAAATCTGGAGATTGTTCCACCTATGTTTAACCTTATTAAATTACTAGCTGAAATGCCTGGCTTCGCTCGGGAAAGAGTGTCAAACGATTTTTATTGCTTGGGGAAAACGTTCCCCATTCCTTAAATACGCAAGCGATGCTTTCATTAACATTTACTATTTTATGTATTGTATTGTACAGTAATCCCTCGCCAACCGCGGGGGTTACGTTCCTGAAAAGTGCCGCGGTTGGCAAAACCGCGGTTGGCAAGACCAAAGTTCCATAGAAAATCGGGGTTAGGGGAATGACAATAAAAATGGCATTAAATACGTGTATAAAAACAAAGTAAACTTTATTTTCTGTTTAATCCGCAATAAAATTACTAAAACCGATTGTAAGGTTCACAAAACAATACAAAAAAAAAATTAAGAACAAGGTGATAGAACAAGATTTACTTATCCCCAAAAAAGTAGACTATCATTCTAGTTCGCATCTTCATTTAGTACGACGATATCTTGGTTAGCTTGAGCATCACCTCAACCAGGCACCTTTATACATAATGGCATACTGAAATGGAAGATGCCATCATTATGATAGCGTTTGTATATAAAAAGTCTCTGAATAAGCATAATCAACCAGAAATTCAGAGTAGGGATCAAATGTGAGGTCAGTATGCAGAGATGAACCGAAAATGAAAACTAAGCACCAATACTTCTCTGGCTCTGCCATGTCTGATGACGTGAAAAACTATGTACATACATGTAGTAAGATTGCAAAACTACTAAATTACTTGTGTTCTTATTGTTAGTTAAAATACGTCAAGATTACATAAGTCAGACTTAAGAAAAACAATTTCGGAAAAAATAAAACTATGCACCTCAAACCACGTATACTCGAGACCTCATACCGCGTTTGGTAAAACTGTATACATTTCACAAAACAAGTATCCTCAAAACCGCGCTTGGCGAGGGATTACTGTACGCATTAACATATTACTTAATATTCACATGGATAGATACACCGAAGTCTTTAAAGCGGCAATAAAATTATGTGGATTATGTCAATACAATTAGCCAAAACGTAAACAATAAACAACATCTTAGTTACCGAACAAATGTAAGTAGATATATCGATTTATGTTGCAATAAATCTTTCAATGTAAATGGTAAAAGATAACAATGTTCTAATATTCCTTAAAAATCATTTGACACTTTAAAAGTATTCATTAACTGGAGGCACCAGAGAGATATACGTCATTCTCCTAGTAAATTGTTCTATCTTTTGTAATTTAATATCAAATTGGTGTTATTTAATTTCGAAGTTCACTATTTGTTAAGGTACCATACAAGTTTCTCTCGTGCCTTTTGACAGGATGAGAAGAGTGTCTAATGTTCTAAAATTTTCCAATATATATGAATATATCTGTTATTCTATTTTAGTGTCAATAGTAATTTCCTGGTTAAGGTTCAAACGGCAGCTGTTCTATGGGTTATTACTTATAGTTTCATTTTCGAACTATAACTTGTTCATTGTTTTCGATTCGCTAGAATATTCTATTCTAAATCCTCCCATATGATTTTCATACACTCAAGTTCGACTTGCCCATTATATTTTTCATACTAAATCTGTGACGGCGATCACTCGTGACCGGCGGGCGTATTCGGTTGGGTAGTCGAATTTTGTAGGTCGTTAAAAGAGGAAGTCGACCCTTATCGAAAACAGTATAAAACTACCTCCGAAGATAGGAGGGAAAAAGGAGCAGTCACTGTTCCTGAGACGATGGAAAATATCTCGTCATTCCCGGACACTACGAGGGTCGTCAGTCAACTCCTCGACGAATTCCCACTGTTTCTTGAGGTAACACCTGAAAATTGGTTCAATTTTATCGGTCGTGTGTCTGATATCTTGCAATTATCCCTACTTCCCAATAAACAACTGTTCGTATTGCTTATCCCAAAAATCCTGCCGTCTTCTCGGCAATTCTGGCTCTCTGTAATAGTTGATAACTTAGAATGGAAGGATATTATCAGCAAAATCTGGGATATCTATGTCTCGGGATGGGCATTTGAAGGTCTTGTTACTCAGAAGGTGAAACGTTTCCAGCATAGGGATGAGTCACCCAGGGACTTCCTTATTTCGATACAGAATGCGGCCAAAGCTCTCGGAATTCAACACTCTGAGGATGAATTCGTTTCTCTTATTCTCGAGGGAGTAAACCCCATGACAAAATCAACTTTCGTTCATACTCTTAAACTCACTACTATTCCCCAACTTGAACAGCTGTTAAATACATCCACTAAGGATTTAATGAATCAGGCAGATTTCACCTTATCTATCCCTACTCAAACGAGGATGAGTCATCCCTCGAATTCCCCAGCCCTTCCTCGGAATAATCTCTCGTGTAATTATTGCGGGAAAAGGGATCATATGCTCAGCGAATGTCGCCGGCGAACTGACAAACCAAGGAAATTACCGGCTTTGACACTAACGAATGTCAATAGCGACCAGGATCTGCCACTGGTTAACACTTCAATAAATTCTAATCAATGTAAAACTCTGCTTGATACCGGACCTTCTCTTTCCCTTCTCGACGAGAAAACTTGCTCAACACTTATCAAAAAGGCAAAATTTGTTCCGTGTAGAGTCGAATGTCGTAATGTCGGGGCCACTCCATTCGTTCTAACGAAACTCATTCAACTGCACATTCGACTTGGCAGCCTAGTCTGGTCCCATCACTTCTATATAGCTCCTCTGCCTGTGCCAGTAATACTTGGATGCGATTTCATTAAGAAGACTCGTATGATTATTTTCCATGATTCGATCAGCTTCGAAAGCTCTCCTCATCTTAAGTTCCCATTCATTTCTTCAACATCAATTTCCACATCGGCTAAATCCACGGAGAATGCCTTACGAGGCTTGGGGATTTTTCACGAACGACCCAGCTGGTCAGCTGATCTCTCACGGCCGGCTTATACTCTGACACCACAGTCAACCCCTTATAGTTATGCCACCCCGCAACACATGGAGCGAAGTAAACTCCTAATTTCAACGTTTTCGGACGTTATTACTCCCATTTAGGAGTAACTTCCCTAATTAAATATGAAATTGAATTAACTGACCCTACTCCCGTGAGAAGCCATGCATATAATTACTCCCCGCCGAAAATAGAAGTAATGAAACGTCATGTCCAACGACTCTTAGACGATGATATAATCGAACCATCAAAATGAAATTGATGTTTCCCAGCCTTCATGATTCCTAAGAGGGACGGATCAGAACGATTAGTTGTCGACTATCGTAAACTTAATGTCAAAGTGAAAGCTGACAATTTCCCTACCCCTTCCTTCGACCATGCCTTACTATATCTTGGTTCGGCGAAATATTTCACGATTCTTGACTTAAATTCAGCTTTTCATCAAATACCCCTTACAGAATCCTCCAAGAAATATATGGCGTTTATTACCCCCTTTGGTAGTTACCAATATAAACGTCTTCCTTTCAGTCTCACCACCTCCCCTCAGATTTTATGTTGATTGATAGACAAGGTGTTGGGAGATTTAAAATTTTCTTGTGTATACCCATATATTGATGATCTTTGCATTTATTCCAAATCCTTCGAGGATCACCTGCATCACATCGAAGTTGTTCTGGAGCACTTAAGGTAGGCTGGCCTAACTGCTCATCCAGAGAAATTGAAGCTAGCCCAGAGATCCATCCTCTTCCTGGGCCATTGTATCAAAAACGGGCAACTCTCCACAGATCCTGAAAGGACTCAAACCTTGTCTGACTTCCCTCGTCCCACTTCTGTCATGGATGTTTCCAGATTTCTTGGTATGTGTGGATTCTATGCCAAATTTATCCCCAACTATACCCAAATAGCCGAACCTCTGAATCGGTTAAGGCGAAACAATGTTAAATTCGAGTGGACTTCCTCTCAAGAGCAATCATTCGCTCAATTAAAGCAGTGTCTTGTTAATTCCCCTGTTCTTCTTCTCCCTAATTTTAATGAGGAATTTCACTTGTTTGTGGATGCTAGCCAGGTAGCACTTGGTTCTGTTCTAAATCAAAAATGTAAAGGCAAATTTAAGCCAGTTGCTTATGCAAGTCGAACCCTCAATGATCATGAGAGGAAACTCCCTTCTTACGAATTGGAATGTCTAGCTTGTACATGGGCTATTGAAAAATTTAGAAGCTTCTTGCAAATTAGAACTTTTCATCTGTATACAGATAATGGAGCCATTACATGGTTATTCAAACATCCTAAACAGTTAGGGAAAATTGGGAGGATGGTTCTAAAATTGTCTGCATTTCGCTTTGTAATTCATCATGTTCCTAGGCCCCAGAATAAGGTGGCAGATTGTCTGTCAAGACCACCACTGTCTCCTCCCCCTCAGAATAATCATGCATCATTGTTACTCCATAAGGTCCCACTTTCTTTTGTGGATATTCGTGAACACCAGAAATCAGATCGGTGTCTCACTTCAATCTTTGCCCAAATCAAAAGCGGTCAACTGGTCAAGAATTATTCCATTCATGATAATATCTTACATTATAAGCCCATTAAAAGCCAGAATTGTGGTTCCTGAAATCCATGCTCTTTGAATATTTCCATTCCCTTCCCTCTGCTGGACACATGGGAATAGCAAAGACAATTGAGAGGATCTCCAGAGAATACTGGTGGAAAACCCTGAGAGCAGATGTTACCAAGATGACCAAAAATTGTCTTTTGTGTCACACCTGCAAACCAAGGAACACTCTCCCACCAGGCATTATGTCTTCCACAGTTAATAATTATCCTTGGGAGCGGATATACGTAGATTTTGTTGGTCCCTTATCCCGTAGTCGTTCTGGAAATTCATATGCGCTGACTATTGTGGATGGTTTCAGTAAATTCACACTAATTGAACCAATCCAATCACTTACAGCTACCCAGGTGATTTCAATATTAACTAACAAAGTCTTCTCAAAATTCGGTTATCCGAAATTTCTGGTCTCTGACAATGCAGCTCAATTTAAATGCAATATGTTCCACGAAATGTGTATGAAATCTGGGATTAAACATATATTTACAGCTCCTTACCATCCCCAACTAAATCATGGTGGGAGGGTAAATAGAAATTTAAAATATTCTCTCACTATCCTGGCAAAGGATAATCACCCACAATGCGATAAATACATTCCTAATTTGATTTTTGCTTTCAATTCGGTCCACCATGGTAGTACTGGCTATACTCCAGCCAAAATATTTCTTGGTCGAGAGTTACCACATCCCCTCTCAAATGTTTGATCAAGAAACTACCCATCCTCAGATGAATGTAATTTGGAAGGATGTGTTTGCAAACCTGAAAAGAGCTCAGGCGAGGTAAGCACAGACCTATAATAGACACTATTCAGGAAACCCCTTTAGGGTTGGTGACTATGTCATGTGTCAGAGATTTATCCAGAGTTCCAAGGCAAAGAAGTTAACTACCAAATTACCGTATTCACCTGAATCTAAGACGACCTTTTTTTCCAAATTTTCAGCTGTAAATATCAAGAGTCGTCTTACATTCGAATACGAAGTATATTTAAGCATTTAATCAATGGTTTTTACAACAAATGGTATATTAGAGTAAACGATTCACAACAGCAAATTCAAGTACGTACATAAAGACGTGAAATAAACAAATAGTAATAACAATAAGAAAAACAAGACGGGAATAATAATTATTTAGACTAATAATCATCGTCGACGATCGTAACACAGAGACGTACTTTCACCTTGCACGTAATGCCAACCGCAATGTCAAAACAAATGAGAGCAGAAATCATTGGGATTCACCTTTCAAACGACACATCGCGATTCACTAAGTGTGACAGTAATTTTGAGTTGTGCATTCTTGATTTAAATGCACAACCCTTAAGTTAAAATGACAGATCATGTTGAAGTACGTGGCACGAGTGCAAAGGGAAAGTTAACAAAGGAATTAGACGGAGCTAAGATACAAATTTTAAGCTGATCGTGATAAATTACGCCGAAAAAACTAATAACTGTGATGCGAGTAGAAAGTTCGGTGTATCTGAGGCAAATGTGCGTCGATGGAAACTCTCAAAACAGGAACTAGAAAATGCCAAAGCCACAAGGAAGTCGCTCAGTGGTCCAAAATTAGGCCGATTTCATGGCATTGAAGAAGAAGTAGTCAAGTTTGTGCGCACCATGAGGAAGAACGGTATGCCTGTTTCGACTGAAAGTATTATACTTAAAGCTAATGCAATTACTAGAGGACTTAATATATCATTGCAAGAATTCAAGGCCAGCAGAAGTTGGTGCGTGAGAATGATGTGACGAAATAATTTTTCTTTACGGCGACGAACTTCGCTGTGTCAGAAGACTATGTTGAAAAACTTCTCGCTCACCAGAAATACGTAATTGGACTTAGAAAAACCAATAATTACCTTTTGAGCCAAATAGGAAATGCCGATGAAACTCCGGTTTTCTTCTACATGCCATCTAATTATACTGTGAACGAAAAAGGTGCGAAGTCCGTCCTAATTAAAACTACAGGCAACGAAAAAATGCGAGTCACGGTAATGTTGGCGGTTTTAGCAGATGGGACTAAATTACCACCATATGTGATTCTAAAGCGGAAAACAATGCCTAAGAAACATTTGCCAAGTGGAATAATAGGTGTCAAGAAAAGGGATGGATGACTAAAGAACTAATGAGAGATTGGTTACATGTGGTGTGGAATAGACGGCCAGGAGCTTTACTGAAACAAAGACCAATGCTTTCACTGGATGCATTCAAGGACACTTATCTCCTGAAATTAAAAACATAATGAGTGCGATGAATATTGATCTTATTGTAATACCTGGAGGAATGACATCGCAACTTCAAGTTTTAGATGTTGCTGTCAATAAGTGTTTTAAAAATAATTTAAAGGTTTTGTATTCTGAGTGGTAACAGAGTGGAACTCACACTTTAACACCAAAAGGAAATCTTAAGAAACCTGAAGTTGCAATGCTCTGCCAATGGATCAAGGCATCGTGGCAACAAATAAATGCAAAAGTAATAGTGAAAGGATTTACGAAATGCTGCTTATCTAATGCCATGGATGGGAGTGAGGATGATGTTTTGTGGGAGACTGATGATGAAGTTGAGAGTGATAAAGATAGTGAGCGTGAGGAAAATAGTGAAGGTTGCATAGACAGTGATGATGAGTAACACAATAAAATGATTTTATGCAGCACTTGGATTGAAATGTTTTTTTGTTGTCCTGAAATGAGTGTATTCTTTCAATGTATTTACTTTATTTTTAATGTCATCTTAAAATGAATGCTACCATTTAATTTGTTTGAAACCTGATTGGTTCTATTTGTGATATGATCTCATGATTTTAAAATGTTAGAAGACATTGACATTGAAGAAAAGTATAAGAGAAAATAAATATTTCACAAGATTTATAATTTTTGTAGTCATGAAGGTCAATTTGAGCTTTTTTCTCTTTTGGAATCATCAAAATGGGGGGTCGTCTTAGATTCAGGGTCGTCTTGGATTCGGGTGAATACGGTAATTCCAAAATGGGAAGGACCTTACCCCATTTTAAGATTTCTAACTCCTGTAACGGCTGTTGTGGCAATTAATAATAGATGGGAAAGAATTATTAATTTATGTAATGTTAAGCCATTCTTTGGCTCTGTGTAAAGTATTTGACTTGCATAGGGGTTGGGCATCTCATCGCCAAGTCTACAACTTAATACCACTTACTGTGAGGTGTGAATCACCAATTATCGAGATGTAGCATAGTAGATGAAAATTCTGTGGAGTAATCTACTGATGCTCCGTGGCCATAAATTAATCTCTAACCTGGTCACAGCTCCCTTCTATTTATTTTTGATAATCCCCATTTCAGGCTTAAAGGGCCATTATCCCCATCTTAGGATTAATTACTGAGTGTTTAATATAAGACTTGTATGGTTCTTAGCGTTCTTCATTAACCAAGTTGGTGGTTCATTTATATAACCTTGGCCATTGTCTATTACTATTATCTAATCTATGTTAATACCCAAGAAGGGTCCTGGCCATTTTCTATTCTGAATATGTAATTTATGTTAATACCCAAGAAGGGTCTTCCCAAGTTTATTGTATATGAGTTTTGTTAAACTACTGATATTCTACTAGTATCAGCTGATGAAAAATTGTATATTCTATAATGACTACATAAGTTGAAAACTCTGTTATTACCAGCTGATGATAAATTGTATATACCGTATTCACCCGAATCCAAGACGACCCTGAATCTAAGACGACCCCCCATTTTGATGATTCCAAAACAGAAAAAAGCTCAAATTGACCTTCATGACTACAAAAATTATAAATCTTGTGAAATATTTATTTTCTCTTATACTTTTCTTGAATGTCATTGTCTTTTAACATTTTAAAATCATAAGATCACAAATAGAACCATTCAGGTTTTCAAACAAATTAAATGGTAGCATTCATTTTTAGATAACATTAAAAATAAAGTAAATACATTGAAAGAATACACTCATTTCAGGACAACAAAAAAACATTTCAATCCAAGTGCTGCATAAAATTATTTTATTGTGTTACTCATCATCACTGTCTATGCAACCTTCACTATTTTCCTCATGCTCACTATCTTTATCACTCTCAACTTCATCATCAGTCTCTCACAAAACATCATCCTCACTCCCATCCATGGCATTAGATAAGCAGCATTTCTTAAATCCTTTCACTATTACTTTTGCATTTATTTGTTGCCACGATGCCTTGATCCATTGGCAGAGCATTGCAACTTCAGGTTTCTTAAGATTTCCTTTTGGTGTTAAAGTGTGAGTTCCACTCTGTAAACACTCAGAATACAAAACCTTTAAATTATTTTTAAAACACTTATTGACAGCAACATCTAAAACTTGAAGTTGCGATGTCATTCCTCCAGGTATTACAATAAGATCAATATTCATCGCACTCATTATGTTTTTAATTTCAGGAGATAAGTGTCCTTGAATGCATCCAGTGAAAGCATTGGTCTTTGTTTCAGTAAAGCTCCTGGCCGTCTATTCCACACCACATGTAACCAATCTCTCATTAGTTCTTTAGTCATCCATCCCTTTTCTTGACACCTATTATTCCACTTGGCAAATGTTTCTTAGGCATTGTTTTCCGCTTTAGAATCACATATGGTGGTAATTTAGTCCCATCTGCTAAAACCGCCAACATTACCGTGACTCGCATTTTTTCGTTGCCTGTAGTTTTAATTAGGACGGACTTCGCACCTTTTTCGTTCACAGTATAATTAGATGGCATGTAGAAGAAAACCGGAGTTTCATCGGCATTTCCTATTTGGCTCAAAAGGTAATTATTGGTTTTTCTAAGTCCAATTACGTATTTCTGGTGAGCGAGAAGTTTTTCAACATAGTCTTCTGACACAGCGAAGTTCGTCGCCGTAAAGAAAAATTATTTCGTCACATCATTCTCACGCACCAACTTCTGCTGGCCTTGAATTCTTGCAATGATATATTAAGTCCTCTAGTAATTGCATTAGCTTTAAGTATAATACTTTCAGTCGAAACAGGCATACCGTTCTTCCTCATGGTGCGCACAAACTTGACTACTTCTTCTTCAATGCCATGAAATCGGCCTAATTTTGGACCACTGAGCGACTTCCTTGTGGCTTTGGCTTTTTCTAGTTCCTGTTTTGAGAGTTTCCATCTACGCACATTTGCCTCAGATACACCGAACTTTTTACTCGCATCACAGTTATTAGTTTTTTCGGCGTAATTTATCACGATCAGCTTAAAATTTGTATCTTAGCTCCGTCTAATTCCTTTGTTAACTTTCCCTTTGCACTCGTGCCACGTACTTCAACATGATCTGTCATTTTAAGTTAAGGGTTGTGCATTTAAATCAAGAATGCAGAACTCAAAATTACTGTCAAACTTAGTGAATCGCGGTGCGTCGTTTCAAAGGGGAATCCCAATGATTTCCGCTCTCATTTGTTTTGACATTGCGGTTGGCATTACGTGCAAGATGAAAGTACGTCGTCTGTGTTATGATCGTCGACGATGATTATTAGTCTAAATAATTATTATTCCCGTCATGTTTTTCTTATTGTTATTACTATTTGTTTATTTCACTTCTTTATGTACGTACTTGAATTTGCTGTTGTGAATTGTTTACTCTAATATACCATTTGTTGTAAAAACCATTGATTAAATGCTTAAATATACTTCGTATTCGAATGTAAGACGACTCTTGATATTTACAGCTGAAAATTTGGAAAAAAAGGTCGTCTTAGATTCAGGTGAATACGGTATATTATTGTGTCACTAAATAAGTTTCATTACAAGAATAACTAATCTTGCTAATACTACCTAATTTAATGTAATCTCTATAATTTTTAGCTTGGCTTTGTGAATATTTAGGGGAAGAGTTATCCAGGCAGAATGTCTAACATACAATTTTCATTTGTATTAACTGATTATATCAGATAATAATCTCTGCTATGTTTGGTATTGTGCAAGAAATTCCACTTGCTACTTATATTTTCATAATGTAAAGATATTTGGGTTCTCTGTCGAGATAATTATTTATGCTTAGGTTATCCATTGTAGGATACCCTTCCCTTGTCAGGCTTTTCTGATGTTATCTGCTGATGATTTCAGCTAATTTCTATTAAATTCTCTTATGTACAATATTCTAATTTGGACTTACTATTGTCAATAACTTTGCTGGTGGTCCAACCAAATTGAGAAAATCATCTAAGGAGGGTGGAAAAAGTCTAGTGAGCATTGTGTTCTCTTTTCATCATTTTTGAGGGGGTGGATGTGACATTTTTTCTGCCCTCGGGACTTTGTCCTCAATCCCGAGGGACTTAGTCCACAATACCGAGGTGTGTCGATCAACAAAGCCCGCAGAGAGAAACCAAGCCCGAACTAATCGCCCCTCCGCTGGACGCCGCTCCGTTGAGATGCCGCGGACTTTTCTGGGTGTCTAAATATATACCCTAAAAGGGGTATCCTCCCTCCAGTCCCCTTCCAGCTCAACGAACTTTAAGACTGGAACCACAAACCCAAATACTCCCCTTCAAATGTTCGCCAATCACGACTCACCACTTCAAAATTCCAGAGTCACCTCTGAACCCCTCCTCTCTTCCCCTGGAACTCTGTTCGAGGCAGTGAGCGGGCTATCGCTTTCTCTTATTCTCTTCCTAACTGCAGCAGGAGAACAACCCCTCACTGCATGAGATAGGCTAACCTCGCCTGAACTTTCCAGTGAAGTCAACAGTGCCGAACCACACAGTGAATTATAAATTGTGAGAATTGTTATTTTGTTATTTAATTTTGGTATGGTTAATAAATTGTTCTCTATTAACCAAGGTTATTTGTGTAAAATGTAATCTATGTCGCATACCCAATATGACAAAACATGAACAGAATGAAAATATTCAGACTTTCATGGATAAAATAAGCCATTTCCCGTGACTGTAAGTTAATATTTAGGTATATTTATATCCACATCAGTGAAGGGCTGCATGGCATTTTGGGGTTTCTCCACAACATTTTCCATGCATTCTTATGGAAGTAGTATTTTGTTGACCCCATGGGGTATAAAAGACCCCACGGTCTGCAAACCTAAACCAAGTTCTTCCTTTGGTCCATAGGGTGACCCATGAAAGGTTTGAGTTTGATAACTACAACAGTGTAAAAACGTATAAAGAACATACACACACTAAAATATTTGTAAGAAGATGGTGTATCTAAAAAAAATTTTAAGTGAGGATTTACGGGTCATCGATTTGGTTTTTCGACGATAACTCTCAAGTAAATTAACTTAGGAAGTTCAAATTTGATATTTGTAACTTTCAATACAAGTATAAGATCAATCTCCTATATATTTATGGAAGTCTGTTTGTTTGTGCATCTATACGTTTCCACACCGTTAAAGCTAGAATAATCAAACTGTCAACAAATACTTTCATCACAAATAGGAAGGTTGTAGGCTACTTTTTAATCCCAAAAGTTTTATATTAATTGTACAAAAAGCAAAATAACTTTGTATGCTAATGCACTGCCATCTATAGGTGAGTCAGAAAGAACGCAACAGTTCTTTTTGAACTGTTCTGATGCCTAAACTGTTCAATAAAATAACTGTTCTCATAAACTTCCTGTTCTAAAAGAACAGGTAACACTACATCTTATACACAGTGAGAAAGGTGAGAAACGACTACTTCCTTATCCGTAATTGAACAGCAGGGACTGATTAAACTATGAGTATTTTCCCAAGTCCTACTATTGATTTGAATCAAATTTGGTACCATTGTGGAGGGCTTCCAAAAATAATTCATACGTGGTTTTTGTTTCTCTCTTCCCATTTTATTCAAAATGGTGGCAGAGTGAATTGTTAAATACAATGTATCATCTAGAATTCCGATCGGATTTGAAGCAAATTTCCCTGGGCAACACCAGGAATTTCTGCTAGTACAAAATATAAAGAAGTCATTTAATTTCCATATATAATGGATTTTCTTTGTGACTTAAAACATTTCACATATAAATGTATTACATTACCATAAATTCCCCATTTCCTATCTATATTTGAAATGATTAAAAGCTCAAATTATTAACGTTAATGAAATATTATTATTCAATAGAAATATTTATGGGAATGTCAATCTAAGAACTTAAATGTAACTAAATAAAAGTCGGAATATATAGATATCGAAAAAGGTGTTTGTGTGTACGTATGCACGTATACACCCTTCCTTCTCCAACCGCGGGTTTATTAACCGTGGCCCTCGACTATACGCGGTCTACATATTGAGTCCCACCCTTCCCAACCGCGGACATTTCCCTTGCGTATCTACGGTACGAACCAAGAAAACTTTTAAATACCGCACATCTTATGACTTTGTTGTCATCTTAACTCACTCACAGAGACTTTGTTGTCGTTTTAACTTGCTCACTATTACGTTGTTACCGTACTGACACGATTACATATCCTTTTCGCGAGCCACAAGTCACTGCATTCAACACGATAATCCCGCGCATCGTATGACTTTGTTGTCATCTGCACTCACTCACAAAGGCTATGTTGTTGTTTTAACTTGCTTGCTATTACTTTTTTGCCGTAATGTACAATTACGCTTTTCACCCGCCACAAGTCTCTACATTCCACATGAGGGGATAAGTTCGGTATTATTCACATCAGCATACACATGCTTTTCGTGCACCACAAGTCCACACGACATGTTTAGTTATGTATTATTCACATCAGCATACTAAATAAATTAAACGTTTAATATTTTCCTGAATTTGTCTGTAATAATATTTGTTTAAATGCAAAGAAATCTGATGTGGCCAACACATGACTTACTCCATATTTGGGGTATAGATATTTAAATTATTATGAATAATATTACGAGGCAAAATTATTATTTCGTACCGTAAAAGAAGACACGTCCTTGTTGCCGTAAATTACGTATATTTTGAATGTTTACAGAATTCACCGCTACAAGGTGTTGGCGCTGTAGGCTGGTATTAAGAAAAAGCGAAATATATCCGAAACGGATGGTTCTACGAAAATTAGTTTCAAACAAAACCTGGAAGAAATATTATTCTCTACAACTTTGGTCCTTACGAAGATTACCAATAACGATGTTGTTAAGGAGATATTTAACGGAAACCGAAAAACCTGTTATTTATAAATAACTCCTAAACAATAACTCCTATAAAAAATTGTTTCAAATGAAAACTGTAGGAAATTACATTCTCTATAACTTTTGTTTAGAATTGTATATACAATAATGATGTTTTAACAAAGAAATATCGCAAAAACCGAATCGGGTTTCGAATAAACCGCGACTTCCGCTTATCCGTTATTGTCCAAAAACTAATCAGTTCTTTGTGCTCATGTTAAAGTGTTATATATGAAGTTTGGTAACGATATGGCATGTACTTTTTGAGTTAGAGTGCCCACAATAACATACACACACAGACATCATTCCAAAAATAGTCTAAACGTGTACTAGGGACCTCAAAACATGTATTTCCATTGAAATCTCGAAGTCGATTTTTTTCATGAATACAATACTTTCCCATTACTACGTATGGAGAAAGTAAAAATGCCGGGCAAGATTAGAAGACCATAGTAAACTGTACAAAATGATGTTATGTACGTCGTAGTATGCACGTAATTTCTCCGTTACCTATGGGGCATTTGTAATCCTTCAGTCGGTAATTGTTTTACTCAATAGTTTGGCTTATACATAGTGTGATACGTTTGAAGAAATTCTTAAAAAAATAATTCATTCTGGGGTAGAATATGTAGTTCTGAACAGCAGAATGCTATTTCTCGCATTTAGTACTACAAGTAGCACATAGATGGCGGTGATTGTTTTTCGTCACATTTTTCATCTACGGGTTTCGACTATGCCAAACCAGAGAGCTCGTAAGGAAAGAACAGCATGTTATTGTATTCGTAATATTTATATAACATATTTAAGTGAGAAATAAGCGAGTAATGTAAGTGATCAATAATATATGGTATAGTAATACGAACCGTGGAACCTAATCCCCAATTTTCAATATACTTAAGTATTTACCAACCGCGATACTTTTCAGAAACGTAACCCCCGAGGTTGGTGAGGGAAGGGTGTATATGTATAAATAAATAAATAAATAAATAAATAAATAAATATATATATATATATATATATATATATATATATATGTATATGTTACTAAACGCATATTATGCAACTTAATGAAAATTAATTTTCTAAAGATAAATATTTCACTAAAAATGTCAAATTATATGTGCAAAGTTAACTAAGAAAATATTCTAGATAAATATATACATTTAAAGTGAAAAAAAATGTTTAAAAATTATCTTTAGATTTGAACCCCTGAACTTCGCGTTCGATGTCCGATACGCTAACCATTATACCAACGTAACCAGAAGTTTAAACTGCGCCTATAGGATTTCCAGTCCTGTTGGTGTAATGGTTAGCGCATTGGATGTGGGATGCTATGTTCCGGGGTTCGAAACCATCGCTGAGTTAATAAATTTTTTTTTCGTTTTAACGATGTGTATTTGTATATACCGTCATCATAACTTAGGTTAAATCATCAAAGATGCTTTAATTTAACTTTTTCCTTTTAAATAATATAAAATATAAAGAAATCATTTAATTTCCATATATAATGGATATTCTTTGTGACTTAATACATTTTACATATAAATGTATTACATTACTATAATTTCTCCATTTCGTATCTATATTTGAAATGACTAAAACCACAAATTATTAAAGTTAATGAAATATTATTATTTAATAGGAATATTTTAAGATAATGTCAATTTAAGAACTCAAAAGTAACTATATAAGAGTCGGAATATATAGATATCGAAAAAGGTGTTTGTGTGTATGTACGTAAGTATATATGTTACTGAACGCATATTATGCAACTTAATGAAAATTAATTATCTAAAGATAAATACTTCACTGAAAATGTCACATTATATACGCAAAGTTAATTAAGAAAATATTCTAGATAAATATATACATTTAAAGCGAAAAAAAATGTTTAAAAATTATCTTGAGATATGAAACCCTGAACTTCACGTTCGATGTCCGATACGCTAACCATTACACCAACGTAACCAGAAGTTAAAACTGCGCCGATAGGACTTCCGGTCCTGTTGGTGTAATGGTTAGCGCATTGGCCGTGGGCTGCTAAGTTCCGGGGTTCGAAACCGTCGCTTAGTTAATAAATTTTTTTTTCATTTTAACAATGTGTATTTGTATATAATGTCATCATAACTTACGCTAAATCATCAAAGATGCTTTAATTTAACTTTTTCCTTTTAAATAATAGAAAGTATAAAGAAATCATTTAATTTCCGTATATAATGGGTTTTCTTTGCGACTTAACACATTTTACATATAAATGTATTACATTACTATAAATTCTCCGTTTCCTGTCTACATTTGAAATGATTAAAACCACAAATCATTAAAGATAATGAAATATAGTTATTTAACTGGCAGAAATTCCCGGCGTTGACCAGGGAAATTTGGTTCCAATCCGATTGGAATTCTAGATTATACATGGTATTTAAGAATTCACTAGGCCGCCGTTTTGAATAAGACGGGCAGGGAGAAACGAAAACCACGTATGAATTATTTTTGGAAACCCTCCACAATCGTACCAAATTTGATTCATATCAACAGTAGGACTTGGGAAAATACCCAAAGTTTAATGTTTAAATCGACTGCCACTTTGAATGAAGTGGACATACAAATACTAATAAACCAAATTTGGTTGGAATCGGTTGATTGTGGGCGTGCATAAAGGAGCCGACAGAAAATGGGCTGCCGTTAGCATTAGTATACAAAGATATTTTGCTTTTTGTACAATTACCTATATAAAACATTTGGGATTAAAAAGCAGCGTACGGCCTTTCTATTTGTGAAGAAAGTATCTGTTGAAAGTTTGATTACTCTAACTTTAACGGTGTGAAATGAACAAATAAACAAACAAACAAACTTTTATAAATATATAGGAGATAGGTATTAAATCCAGAAATGCTAAATGTATATATAAATGATGCCTTGAAGCAATATTGCATAATTTTCAGGATAGCTCAACAATTACAATAATTGAGGGGTATGAGGCAAAAAGATGGTAACCCACAAACTTATCTATTTGTAGTTAGCTTGCATACAGAAATGAAAAAAACTTCAATTAATATTTTGGAAATTTGTTTATCATTTGTTGAATTTCATATTTTGTAACTTGCATTTATTTATGACTAGCAGAAATTCCCAGCATTGCCCGGGGAAATGTTTCAAATCCAATCGGAATTCTAGATGATAAGTACATGGTATTTAAGAATTCACTTGGCAGCCATTTTGAATACAATGGGCAGAGAGAAAGAAAACCCACATATGAATTATTCCTGGGAGCCCTCCACAATCGTACAAAATTTGATCCAAATCAATAGTAGAACTTGGGAAAATATGCATATTTTAATCAGTACATGCCGTCCAATTGTGGATAAGGAAGTAGTCTTTTCCCACCTTTCTCACTGTGTATAAGATGTAGAAAATAAGGAAAATCAGGTAAATCACGAAATTCAGGTAAATCAGGAAAATCGGCAAAATCAGGAAAATCAGAAAATTCAGGAAAATCAGGAAATTCAGAAAAATCAGAAAATTCAAGAAAATCCGGAAATTTAGGAAAATCAGGAAATTCAGCAAAATCAGGTAACTCAGTAAATAAGGAAATTCAGGAAAATCATGATATTTAAAAAATAAGGAAAATCAGGAAAACTACTTTCTTTATTTTCCATATTATCCTTATTTTCCTGATTCTCCTAATTTTCCTGATTTTCGTGATTTACCTGAATTTCCTGATTTTCATGAATTTCCTGATTGTCCGTATTTTCCTGAATTTCCTAAATTTCCTGATTTTCTTGAATTTCCTGATTTTCTTGAATTTCCTGATTTTCCTTAATTTCCTGATTTTCCTGAATTTCCAGATTTTCTGAATTTCCAGATTTTCCCGATTTTCCTGAATTTCCTGAATATCCTGATTTTCCTTAATTTCCAGATTTTCCTGATTTTCCTGAATTTCCTGATTTTCCTGAATAACTTGAATATCCTGATTTTCCTGATTTTCCTAATTTTCCTGATTTTCCTGAATTTACTGAATTTCCTGAGTTTCTTGACTCTCCTGAATTTCCCATTTTCCTGAATTTCCTGATTTTCCTTATTTTCCTGAATTTCTTAATTTCCTGATTTTCATGAATTTCCTGATTGTCCGTATTTTCCTGAATTTCCTAAATTTCTTGATTTTCTTGAATTTCCTGATTTTCCTTAATTTCCTGATTTTCCTAAATTTCCAGATTTTCTGAATTTCTAGATTTTCCCAATTTTCCTAAATTTCCTGAATTTCCAGATTTTCCTGAATTTCCCAAATTTCCTAATTTTCCTGAATTTCCTAATTTTCCTGAATTTCCTAATTTTCCTGATTTTGCTAAATTTCCTGATTTTCGTAAATTTCCTGATTTTCCTGAATTTTCTGATTTCCAGAATTTCCTGATTTCCCTGATTTTCCTGAATTTCCAGATTTTCCTGAATATCCCGAATTTCCTGATTTTACTGATAATTTCCTACGTCTTTTATTTCAAACACTTTAATAAGGAAAATCAGGAAAATCGAAAAATTCAGGAAAATAAATAAAATCAGCAAAATTACTTTCCTTATTTTCCTGGTTTTCCTAATTTTCCTGTTTGTACGGAATTTCCTGAATTTCCTGATTTTCCTTAATTTCCTGATTTTCCTGATTTTCCTGAATTTTTTGGATTGCCTAATTTTCCTGAATTCCTTGATTTTCCTGAATTTTCTGAATTTCCTGATTTTTCCGATTTTCCTTATTAAATTGTTTGACATAAAAGATGTAGGAAATTTTCAGGAAAATCGGATAATTCAGGAAAATCTGGAAAACCAGGAAATTCTGGAAAATCAGGAAATTCAGGAAAATCAGGATATTAAGGAAAGCCAGGAAAATCAACAAAATCAGAAAAATCAAGAAAATCAGGAAATTCTGGAAATTCAGAAAAATCAGGAAATGTAAGAAAATCAGCAAATTCAGGAAAATCAGGAAATTAGGGAAAATCAGGAAATTCAGGATAATCAGGACATTCAGGAAAATCAGGAAATTCAGGATAATCAAGAAATTCAGGAAATTCAGGTGAATCAGGAAATTTTGAAAAATCAGGAAATCCAGGAAAATCAGGAAATTCAGGAAAATCAGGAAATTCAGGATAATCAGGAAAATCAGGAAATTAAGGAAAATCAGAAAATTCAGGAAAATAAAGAAATTCAGGAAAATCAAGAAATTCCGGAAATTCAGGAAAATCAGGAAATTCAGGAAAAACAGGAATGTCTGGTTAGTCAGGTAAATCAACCGTTAACTTGAAATCAGCAATTTCTCTTACAGATGCACCCCCCATCCCCACAACCCCCCTCTTCTTGGTCTGATTTTGCTCATCTACAAACTTGATCTTATACTTGTATTGACAGTGACAAATATCAAATTTGAATTCCAACCCCCAAACCCCCACTGAAAATGTTTCATGAGATACACCACATAGCCTATATTTTAAGCTGGACCAGTCTAAAGATACTCTGCAACTTTCATAAAAATTCGAATAGCCGTTTTTGAGTGATGCGTTAACAAACAAACAGACAGGCAGACAACAATTGTGCAAACCGGTTCAAACGTCTTCTTTTGATGCAAAACACACAAAAAAGTAAAACCTGACAAAAAAACAAATGTACAGACAGAGGTTGCAATTTTATTTATGTAGATTTTTAGTCAAAAAATGAAAAAGTTGACCTGCGAGAAACTATTTTTTCTTTGGTTTAGGTAGGTACATCCAGTGAATGAAGTGTTAATAAAAGCTGAAATATTATTTTGAAAAAGACTGCGTATCAATGCTGTTTATAGTTTTCTTAATACTGAATGATATATGAAAGCACGGGTGCGCGCTAACTGGTGATTTACGTATTTCGTATTTCTTCTCTCCTGTAAAGATTGTGCTTAATGTAAGATAATGTAAAAGAAGTTGTTTATTAATGTTATGATCTACTAAAATATTCAAAAAAATTTATACAAATCCAATAACAATGAAAAAATTACGAATTTTTCAATTTTCAGGAATCGAAATCCCGCATTTTCTCTAATTTTTAAAACCTCTTATGACCTCAAACACGGGATTTAAGTAAACGTCCTGCGAGCTTGAAGGGTTAAAGTGATTCAAATGATTTTTAAGGAATATACGGACATTGTCATCTTTTACCATTAACATTGAAAGATTTATCGCAACATAAATCCATACATCTACTTACATTTGTTCGGTAACCAAGATGTTGTTTATTGTTTACGTTTTGGCTAATAGTATTGACATAATCCACATAATTTTATTGCTGCTTTAAAGGCTTCGGTGCATGTATCCATGTGAATGTTAAGTAAGACGTTAATGCGTAATTATATTAATCGTAAAACTTGACAATATACAATACATACAATACTAACTGTTAATGTAAGCATCGCTTTCATAATTAAGGAATGGGGAACGTTTGTCCCGAGCAGTAAAAAGAGTTTGTTACTTAAAAGAAAACTTTCCCGAGCGACCAGCCATTTTTGCGTGATGCGGTAACAAACAAACAAACAGACAGACAGACAGACATTTTCCTAAAATATTTACCGAAATTGTTTTCCTAAAACATTTCTTATTAGACTTCTTCGATGTAAGCCACCATTAGCTTGAAATCAGCAACTACTCTTACGGGTGCCCCCCCCCCCCCCCCCCCCCCCACAACCCACCTTCCCCTTGGTCTGATTTTGGTCATCTACAAACTTGATCTTATAATTGTATTGAAAGTGGCAAATATCAAATTTGAACTTCCAAAGTTAATTTACTGGAGAGTTGTCGAAAAACCAAATCGACCCCCCCCCCCCCCCCTCCCCCAAAACCCCACTTAAAATCTTTTTTCAGATACACCACATAGCCTATATTTTAAGTTGGACCAGTCTAAAGATACGCTGCAAGTTTCATAAAAAAAATCGACCTGCCATTACTGCATGATGCTGTAACAAACAAACAGACAGACAGCAATTCTGCAAACTGGTTCAAACGTCTTCTTGTGATGCAAAACACACAAAAAAAGTAAAACCCCGACAAGAAATCAAATGTACAGACAGAGGTTACAATTTTATTTATATAGAAGATTTCTCTTACGGGTGCCCCCTCCCCCACAACCCCTCTCGCCTTGGTCTGATATTGCTCATCTACAAACTTGATGTTATACTTGTATTGAAAGTGACAAATATCAAATTTGAACTTCCTAAGTTAATTTACTTGAGAGTTATCGTCGAAAAAACAATTCGATGCCTCCCCCCCAAACCCCCACTTAAAATTCTTTTTGAGACACACAACACCCCCTATATTTTAAGCAGGACCAGTCTAAAGATACGCTGTAAGTTTCATAAAAATTTGACCAGCCGTTTTTGCGTGATGCGGTAACAAACAGACAGACAGACAACAATTGTGCAAACCAGTTCAAACATCTTCTTGTGATGCAAAACACACAAAAAAAGTAAACCCCGACAAAAAAACAAATGTACAGAGAGAGGTTACAATTTTATTTATATAGATACAGTCCACTTGCATTTACCACGAGTCATCGTCGGAACAATCATAATTGATCGTTCTGAGAATGATATGACACTGAGTCAGCCAGCATATCTGAAAACACTTCTTCAAAGATTTCATATGGAGAACTGTAATCCTATTGGTACAACTATGGAGACCAGTCCAGAAAGGGACATTAATGAGGGTATTTCAATTGTTGAGTCAAAATGTTACCGTGAGCTTATAGGATGCTTAATGTATGTAATGCTCAACAACTAGACCAGACCTGAATGTAGCTGTAAACTATCTCACAATCAGTCATTTTCAGTCCAATGCTACAGAAAAACAGTGGTTAGCTTTGAAGCGGGTACTTCGTTATATTTAAGGTACATTAAATCTATGTCTTTACTTTCCAAAACAGACTGATCAACCTCTTGTGGGCTATGCAGATTAAGACTGGGGTAACAGTCAAGATAGGAAATTAACATCTGGGTATTTGTTTGAAGTATTTAGTTGTACTGTGTCCTGGAACACCAAGAAACAATCCACTGTAGCTTTATCCTCGACAGAGGCAGAATATGTTGCTTTGTGTCAAGCATCAGCTGAGCTGTTATGGTTAAAATATTTAAGGAATGATCTTGATGTTGATTTACACTTTACAGCATCCAATCACACTGTATGAAGACAATCAATCTTGTATTGCTTTATTAAGTAAAAACAACATAAAAGGCTGAAGCACATAGATGTCAAATACAATTTTGTACGTGATTTGTGTGTGGAAGGAATTATTAATGTGGAGTATTTACCATCTGTGTATCAAAAGGCAGAAATTTAACCAAAAGCCTACCTAAGGAACGATTCCAAAAATCTTTGTGAATCTTTGGGACTTGTTGAATGTAAGATTCATCACATTGTTTGTAATGTTTACTTTGTAATTGTATTTTTGCATGTGGATTATTTTTACTGTTATAATTTGAAAAATTGATGTGGAGTGTTAAGGAGAGAATTTATTCATATCGTTATTCATTTGTTTTCTAGAGTGATCGCAAATCGTTGTCAACTGTTGTATCGGGTCTGTTGTTCTCGTATAAACTAGTAAAGCACATGTATGTCCGATACTGGCCTCTTTTATTCCTGAAAATCTCGAATTCTATCAAAAATTAATATGGTTAAAAAACAGGAGTATAAACAGGAATATTGAAATACAAAACTTTTCATTTACTTAATCAAATTCTTCTTAAAATTCTTTTGTTGATAGCATGAAGAACAAGTGAATGATGTATGCTCTCTATTGATCAGCTTTTCACAGCGATTACATCGTGTTTTGGTTTTGGGGTTCTTTCTTTTAGGGCAATAAGCACCAAAATGTGCTGTATCTCGGTTTCGTCCATGCTGATTTTAAAGGGTAATATCATAAAATAAATTTAAAGGGTAATAAACTAGTAAACCACATCAAAATCGAACAAATAAAACATTCAAAAATTCATAAAATCCACCAGAATTCAATTACATGATAACACACGATGGGGAATCGACCAAAAAGAAAATCTGATGTGGCCAACACATGACTTTCTCCATATTTGGGGATTAGAAATTTAAATTATTTTGAATAGCATTATAAGGAAAAATTATTCTTTCCTATTGTAAAAGAATACTGTCATCTTTATTGCCGTAAATTAGGTACATATTGAATATGTTTCCAGAATTCACCGCTACATGGTGGTGGCACTGTATACTGGAAATTACAAAAAAGCAAAATATCTCCGAAATGGATGGTTCTACGAAAATTTATTTCAAACAAAACTTGGAAGAAATATTATTCTATATAACTTTGGTCCTTACGAAGATTACCAATAAAGAGGTTTTTAAAGAGATATTCGATGGAAACCTAAAAAACTGATTATTTATAAATAATTCCTAAACAATAGCTGCTATGGAAAATTGTTTGAAATAAAAGATATAGAAAATTATATTCTCTACGTTTTTCGTACTGGTCAATTTATATATATATTTATAAATAATTACTAAACACTTACTGCTATGGAAAATCTTTTCAAATGAAAGTTGTAACCACTGTATAGAATAGTATATACAATAATGATGTTTTAATGGAGAAATATCGCAAAAACCCAATGGGTTTCGAATAAACCTCGACTTCCGGTTAACAGGTATTGTCCAAAAACTAATCAGTTCTTTGTGCTCATGCTAAAGTGTTATATATGAAGTTTGGTAACGATATGGCAAGTACTTTTTGAGTTAGAGCACCCACAATCCCATACACACACACACACACAAATACACACACACAGACATACATCAATCCGAAAATAGTCTAAACGTGTTCTAGCGACCTCAAAACGTGTATTTCCGTTGAAATCTCGAAGTCGATTTTTTTCGTGATCACAATACTTAACCATTACTAGGTATGGAGAAAGTAAAAATGCAAAACTAAGGATATATGTAAATGAAAAAAATCTGATGTTGCTAACACACGACTTTCTCCATATTTGGGGTATAGTTATTTAAATCATTATGAATAGCATTATAAGGCAATATTATTATTTCCTATCGTAAAAGAATACAGTCATCCTTATTGCCATAAATTAAGTATATTTTCAATATGTTTACAGAATTAATCGCTATATGGTGGTGGAGCTGTATACTAGAAAAGCAAAATATCTCCGAAATGGATGGTTCTACAAAAAATTGTTTCAAACAAAACTCGGAAGAAATATTATTCTCTACACCTTTGGTCCATACGAAGATGACCAATTACGACATTGTTAAGGACATATTTGACGAAAACCAAATAAAAATTTTTTATAAATAATTCCTAAACAATAACTGCTATAGAAAATTGTTTCAAATAGAAGTTGTAGGAAATACATTCTCTATAATCTCTGTATAGAATTGTATATACAATAATGATGTTTTAACGGAGAAACATCGAAAAAACCGAATCAGGTTTCGAATAAACCTCGACTTCCGGTTAACCGGTATTGTCCAACAACTAATCAGTTCTTTGTGCTCATGTTAAAGTGTTATATACAAAGTTTGGTAATGATATGGCAAGTACTTTTTGAGTTAGAGCGCCCACAATCACATACACACACACACAGACATCATTCTGAAAATAGTCTAAACGTGTTCTAGGGACCTCAAAACCTGTATTTCCCCTGAAATCTTGAAGTCGATTTTTTCCATGAACACAATACTTTCCCATTACTACATATGGAGAACATAAAAATCTGATGTGGCCAAAATATGACTTTCTCCATATTTGGGGTATAGATATTTAAATTATTATGAATAGCATTATATGGCAAAATTATTATTTCGTATCGTAAAATAATACAATCGTCCCTATGGCCATAAATTATTATATTACATATTAAAAACGTCGTAATTGGTCATCTTCATAAGGACCAGTGTTGTAGAGAATAATATTTATCCAAGTTTTGTTTGAAAGAAATTTTCGTAGAAGCATCCACTTCGTAGATATTTTGCTTTTTCTAGTATACAGCGCCACCACCATGTAGCGGTGAATTCTGTAAACAATTTCAAAATATACCTATTTTACGGCAATAAGGACGACTGTATTCTTTTACGATAGGAAATAATAATTTTGCCTTATAATGCTATTCATAATAATTTAAATAACTATACCCCAAATATGGAGAAAGTCATGTGTTGGCCACATCAGATTTTATTTTGAATATGTTTACAGAATTCACCTCTATATGGTGGTGGCGCTGTATACTGGAAATTTCGATTGAGTTAAATATCTCTGAAATGGATGGATCTATGAAAATTTGTTCCAAACAAAAGTTGGAATAAATATTATTCTCTACAACTTTGGTCCTCATGAAGATTATGAATAAAGACGTTTTTAAAGAGATATTTGACGGAAACCAAAAAAACTGATTATTTATAAATAATTCCTAAACAGCAACTGCTTTGGAAAATTGTTTGAAATAAAAGATGTTGGAAATTATATTTTCTACATTTTTTGTTATGGTCAATGTATACAATAATGATGTATTATCGGAGAAATATCGCAAAAACCAAATCGGGTTTTGAATAAACCTTGACTTCTGGTTAACCGTTATTGTCCAAAAACTAACAAGTTCTTTGTGCTCATGCTAAAGTGTTATATATGAAGTTTGGTAACGATATGCTAAGTACCTTTTCAGTTAGAGCACCAACAATCACATACATCCACACAGACTCACAGACATCATTCCGAAAATAGGCTAAACGTCTTCTAGGGACCTCAAAACATGTATTTCCATTGAAATCTCAGTCGATTTTTGTTCGTGATCACAATACTTTCCCATTACTTCATATGGAGAAAGTAAAAAACCACTTAAACACAAACATGTGCGATTAGGTCACTGGCGCGACGTCCAATATATTTATGTACGTAAACAGGAAGGTAGACGGAGTCTCTAACTTACGCTACTGCTGGACGGCGAAATATTTGAAAAAATTAAAAGTGCGGGGATTCCCCGTAGATGCGTGCTCTACTGGGTTAAGAGAAAAATATCTCCAAGGGGTGACTCAAGATTTTTGCCAAGATTTCGTGACATTTCTGGTTTCAATACCACGAAATATGGTCGCTTGACTGTTGGTGCATCTTCAAAATTGAGATGACATATTATTTTTATAATATTAAAGCTGTACCTTTTAATTGTTTAAATTTAATATTGTTACTCAAATGATAAAAACACCCTTAAAAAATTCATTACTCTGAAAAGTATACTAATTAAAAATCATTTGTGTCAATCCAATTATATGTTGCTAGATTTTGATATGCATTTAATAAAATTTCACTAAAAATATGCTATTAAAAATATATGTTGTAAATAATAAAACATTTTCCATTAACTTCCTTTCCTTCAAACCTATTGATTTCATATTTTAAAATATAAAAATGATGATCTGTGAGAAAATTTAATTAGACCACTTTAAAATATATTTTGTCAGTTAGCTAATACTGAACGCATTCTATCACAATATATTTTTGGTAGTTGTTAATATTTGAGTGGCACATTTATTTGTTAATGTAAATATCATACCTACCTATGAAGAAAATAACAAATATTAAAAAAATCTGATGTGGCCAACACATGACTTTCTCCAAATTTGCGGTATATATACCGTATATACCTGAATATAAGACGAGGTTTTGTTCCAATTTTTATGACCGAAAAATCACTAGTCGTCTTATAATCGCACGGTGCATAATAGTTTGACTGACAGAGGAACTGAATGCAGAGTATAATCGAAATATTCGATGCTTAAAATCAATCGAAACAATCGATTATTAAAAGTAGTAGTAGAAACTGAATTGATTCAAATGTATTCGAATACAAATACTCTTTTGAATTTTATCCTATATATTATGCGCGTAGTGAAGCTGTGTGCGTCTGTGAGTATGATGTCTCGCGTAATTATATTGGCGTATTTCTCGAGAACCGTTCGTTGTAAAAGATATGCGGTAAACGGTGTTTTGTTTCTACTGGCTATGAAACTTATTTTCGTTTGCTAAAGTGTCCCAGGTTCGAATCCAGGAGACAATTATATTTCCCCATAAGTTTACACGGGGTTTTCGATTTTTCAGAGTGCAAGGTTTTTTTCCTTCATTCATTAAAATATGTAAATATGGACTGATTTTCTTCTTTTTTGCTTTATTCGATGGCTAAAGCTCTATACTATCTTATTCTTGTGATGTTTACACGTTACACTGTTGAATTTTTCAGAAATACGCATTCTTTTTCGAAATTTTGGAGATTTTTCGTACTCATTCCGGGCGTTACCAAGGAGACTCATTGTTGCCTCCGATTCATTTAAGGCCAATTAAACCTTCAAATAGAAGAAAGAAAAGCATTATTGTTATCTTCTCTTCACTGATAATCTAAGTAAACGCTTGCATTGACGTCGCCTTTATAGTAGGTCCTGTAAGAAGTTAAAATCAGTCATTGATAGACACTTGAAGGAAAGCAACTGCATATGCCAACTAACACTACAAAATTGCTTATTTCAATTGGTTCAATGTTTATTAGTCAATGGTATAATAAATCTCTGTCAGTGTATGAATAATAAATTTTTTCCTTTTATTAGGAGTTCAAAATGGGGAGTCATCTTATATTCGGGTATATACAGTATTTAAATAATTATGAATAGCATTATAAGGCAAAATTATAATTTCATATTGTAAAAAATACAGTCGTTCTTATTGCCGTCAATTATATTTTGTATATGTTTACAGAATTCACCGTACATGGTGGTGCTGTATGCAAAAAAGTTATGAAAAAGTTAAATATCTCCGAAATGGATGGTTCTGTGAAAAATTGTTTCAAACAAAAGTTGGAAGGAATGTTTTCTATAACTTTGTCCCTTATAAAAATTGTAAATAACAGCGTTTTAACAAACATATTCGATGAAAACCAAAAACACTGACTATTTATAAAAAATTCCTAAGCAATAACTGCTATGGAAAATTGTTTGAAACAAAAGATGTAGGAAATTATATTTTCTACATTTTTTGTAATGGTCAATGTATACAATAATGACGTATTATCGGAGAAATATCGCAAAAACTGAATCGGGTTTCGAATAAACCTCGATTTCCGGTTAACCGGTATTGTCCAAAAACTAATCAGTTCTTTGTGCTTACCCTTAAAGTGTTATATATGAAATTTGGTATCGATATGGCAAGTACTTTTTGAGTTGGAGCACCCACAATCACATACATCCACACAGATAGATACACAGACATCATTCCAAAAAGAGTCTAAACGTGTTCTAGGGACCTCAAAACGTGTATTTCCATTGAAATCTCGGTCAATTTTTTTTGTGATCACAATACTTTCCCTATACTACGTATGGAGAAAGTAAAAATAACCACGCTATCAGAAATATGTGACGATAAATGACAAGTTGTCATTATAATTATTAGATTGGAAACAAAATTGCAAATGACACACAGATCATATTTATACTTCTTAATATTAAATTTGGTTGATATCGGTTAAATGGTTCACGAAATAACTCTATGTAGTATTGTAAAATTCATGTAGATCTTCATGTAAAGCGGTCATTGATCTGATTACACGATACCACATATCAGTTTCAATGATCACTGCAGTTCACATATTAAATTAATTTTATAGTAACGTAATTTCACTTATCTTTCTTTTGGTGAAAACGATTGGAATTATACAATAAACACTTATGTAGTTTAAGTAGCAGTTTCTACGATAAACAATTAGTTTATTTTTCTGTCAATAAGGATCTCAATACAATGACCCATTGAATCGTCAAGAGAACAATTTACAATGTTGATATAAATTGGTGATTTGTGTTTGTTCTAGTATTCAAGGAAATTATTTAGTTTTTAATTTAAAACTTTTAAATAGTGTTATTTACATAAAGACGGAGAATATTATTGAGGATTCGAGTAAGCTTTCTTTTTTCGTAAGTACAGAGTACAATTTTTAAAAAATCATAACTTTAAGTTAACAAAATTTAATTATATTCCCTACATTATATATGTATACATATAATTATTTCCCTGTCTTTGCACACCGACAATTATATGTAGCATTGACGAGAACAAGGTGGGAGAAGAATATCAGAATTTTATAGTCGAAAATAAAAACCAAAGGCATTTACTAAACGACAACAGAATATTCACTAGAAATGTAATATATGACGAAATATTTCATATGTAATAGTGTACTATTAATTATTTTAAATGCAAATATTAACCCCTCAGTGCGGGACGACAAGTTTACTCCCGGAGTTGTTTCTTCACTAGCCGCAGGAGGACGAGTATACTCGCAGAGTGCCGATGTGCCGCCATTCTTTTATTTTGCGATATATTAAGTGATTTTCTATTGTGTTAATACATAGAGAACAATATTAGCTTAATATTGTCCGTTACTATCTCATATTTACTCCAATAATCATAATTTTTTAGTTAAGTATTTAATACGAGTAAATGGTGCCATCATTCTGCAGGCATTTCGTGAAAACATTTCTAACATTAGAGAAAATGTCTACTCCGCATAGGTATTTCTCTACATAGGGAATGATGAACATTATAGTCGTGGATATCTATCATCTTTTCATGTTTCGTATCTCCAGTTTTTCAGGAAGTGTGTGTATATATATATATATTCCTCTGTAAGAAGCGTCTATGTATAATAGATAGTTTTCTTAAGCTCTGTTAGATGGACAGTACCTGTATGGTGCTGCCATTCTTGAAAATTTAAAACTAAATCATCCGTATTTTATAGATCTCAGAAATTTTAAATCAGTTTTACCCAGGCATGGCACGGAGGAAGAGCGAGGTTAGCGATATTGAAAAATTGTTTGAAAATATTTCAGAGTCGGAAGAAAGCGAAAATAGTAGTAGTGAAGGTTATAGTGATAACTATACAGAAGATGAATTACTTGCAGGAGAAGATGAAGATGGTGATTTTGTAGGATTTTGTTGGGAAGATATGAAAAATTATAGGCCAAAAAGGGAAGTTTTCCGTGGAAAGAGTGGACCGCAAGGGTTAGCTAGTGACGTCACTGAAGTTGTGGAGTTATTCGAGTTGTTTTTCAACCAAGAAATTGTGGAAAAAATTGTTGTGGAAACAAATCGCTGTGCAATGCAGTTTCAGCATTCTAAGGGCGGTTTATTTCCTAAACGATCCCGTGTGAATGAGTGGAAGCCTGTAACGGTAGACGAAATGTATGTAATGTTGGCTTTATTTATGTTAATGGGTATCATACAAAAACGTAGGCTGAGGATGTATTTTTCAAAAAATCAGTTACTTTCTATGCCTATTTTCAACTCCATCATTTCCTGTGATCGTTTCGAGACAATTTGCAGATTTTTACATTTCGTTGATGACAGCACCAAAGATTCATTTGAAGGACCCCCACAATTATTCAAAATATTTCCTGTGCTTACCCATCTTCTTTCAAAATTTCAGAGTATGTATTTACCTCACCAAAACATTTCGGTGGATGAATCTCTCACCTTGTGGAAAGGTCGCCTTTTTTTTAAACAGTACATTCCATTAAAATCTTACAAATTTGGCATTAAAACGTACGAGATGTATGAATCTGTGGAATTTCGTTGTATACACAGGAAAAGACACAATAATAGAATCCTCTTTTGCATCCCATACGAAAAGCAAGACGTCCTCAATAGTTCTGGAACTTACGGAGCCCCTGTTGCATAAGGGATATACGTTGTGGATGGACAACTTCTACAATTCTCCTGAATTGGCAACATTGTTGAAATCTAAGCAAACAGATTGTGTTGGAACACTCAAGCTCACTAGGAAGAATGTTCCGAAGAAGGTGAAGGAGAAGAAGCTAAGAAGGGGATAAATAATAAGTCAACATGCTGGTTCTGTGGCTGTTATCAAGCGGTGTGACAAGAAAAACGTGACCTTGATCACAACCTACCATGATGACTCAACAGGGACCATCGTGAAGAGAGGAAAGAACATGGAGAAGCCTGTTTGTGTCATCGACTACAACAAACATATGGGAGGTGTTGACAGAAAAGATCAACTGATACAAGGGTACTTTTTAGAAAGAAAAAGAATGAGTAAGTGGTACATGAAGCTTTTTCGCAGGCTACTAAACGTAACAGTAATAAATTCATTTGTAATATATAAACAGAACGTCAAAAAGAACGTTGATCACCTGAAATTTATATTGGAACTTATTGAAGGGTTACTGATAAAATAAAATAAAACAAAGGGGTGAATAAAACTGCAGAAAGTAATGAGGTCAAAAGACTAACCGAAAGACACTTTCCAAAAAGGATTCCACCGACTGAAAAAAAGTCAAAGCCAACTAGACGGTGTGTTGTATGTGCGAAAAATAACAAAAGACAAGAAACTGTTTACCAATGCAAGGACTGTGACATTGCATTATGTATAGATGTTTGCTTTGAGACCTATCACACTAAGAAAAATTATTAAAATAAATTTAATTGAAAAATTTCATAAACTATACAGCTTTTCATTAAATGTTACAACATTTTTCATATAACTAATGTATTACTGAATTTAAAATAAATATTTTTTTTCAATATCCATTGCAGAGCATATCATTCTACCAAAAAAACAAAAAAAAATTATCTTCAAAGAATAGAAACTACAGGATATATTGAAATTTCATTATCATGTAATTTTTATAAGGGAAGCGATCTGTTTTTTAAATGCTCCCGCACCAGGCATTTAAATCGGATTTAAATAACCCATGCTGAGGGGTTAATAATCAATCTATCTATAATTCTTCCATTGATATTTCAACGGGCATTACACTAGTTTTAAAATATTTGTTTCTTCATTTATCAAGAGAGCAGCTGAATTCTTGTGGGACATCGAAAATTGCCTGCACACCAGGGGCAAAGTTTGGCCCTGTTTTTCCGATTTGAAATCTGGTCATTTTAGTGATTGTTAATGACATTTGATATTAAGTGACACTGTTAAGTATTGTATCATAATATAAAAGTAAAATTTGCAATCAGTACTGCTCTGTGTACATATTTTATTTAACTTTACTTAAGAATTCACTCCTACTCCCCAAAATGTTGCTGTTGGTCCATAAGCCACAGAACTGGGCTGCTATGAATATAGTCTACATCTAAGTGAGCTTAACATATTGTAGTGTTCCGCACTAATTACCTAAAAAGTGAATGTTATCGTGAACATGTTTTTAGTGTATTAACAAACGTGTATGCGATCCTAATGGAAGGGCCGAAAAGACGCCCGTAGGTTCGACCACAGAAAAGGTGTGGCATCGCCGGAAGAGAAAGCGGTGTGAGAAGGATGGTCGGAGGGGCGATGGAGGGGTAGTGTGGGATAAAAGGGAGCCCACTTAGGCTCTCAGTGTTGCTTCATAAGGGGTTCTTGCTAGGTTCTCTCTAGTTGTTCTTTCTGTATGTCATTTGTAAAAACTCACTTGTAAAAGCTCTCGCATATAGCAAACGCACTTGTATTTAACACATGTATTGGGGGGCAATTGTATTTGCTCGATTTGTATTTTGGGATTTTTGTATTTTGGGGATGTATATCTGTGAATGTAATTGGAGACTTATATTTGGGCAACGTGTGAGAAACGACGTGTGATTGGGTATCCGAGAGTCAAGGAGGAACCCGCCGTGATGCTTCTCAAGCTGCAGTCGTCAGGGAGAACCGGTCACCAGAAATCCAAAGGATCATCTAACATGTCAGACGAGAAGTCAGAGTTTGACGTATTGCATGTGATTTATATGTGTTGAAAAACACGATTGTGGAATTTAGCTTTATAGATTTTGTAATTGGGTTCATTGTTTTTTCTTGTGCATTTCTTGTATTAATTGTATTGAGTTATTAGGACAATATAGTTTCCTTAGCTCTGGCACCCAACAAACGTTTTTTCTTGTCTTATATTTTACGTTATCC
The DNA here is from genome assembly GCA_036926305.1 of Uropetala carovei. Taxonomy (NCBI): domain Eukaryota; kingdom Metazoa; phylum Arthropoda; class Insecta; order Odonata; family Petaluridae; genus Uropetala; species Uropetala carovei. The sequence continues at coordinate 10,759,872 of JAXCHB010000080.1, read as the reverse complement.
CATTGGATAACCCTGTGAGGTGTGCTGTCCTTAAGTTACGTGAGGACGCATAAAAAAGGGGCATCACAATATATTTTAGTCTTGGGATTTGTTGACATGTTATAGGATTAAATTTAGTTCACTTTATACAGATTCAATGGATGGAAAGAGGAATGGATTTAGTGAAAGGATGAGAAGGTTGAAAGACAAGGATGAAATACTGCATATGATTTAACAAAGCACATAAATGACAACAAATCAACTTCTCAGAATACTACTTTTACATTTACATAAGAGTAACGACTGTCTCAACTATTCTTAAAAATCGGTACAACATACATTGTACAAACTTTCTCATATATAGGTACTAATGCGTTGTTTAGTTATCTTTAGAAAATGGAAATCGTATCAGCCAATTTTTAGAAAATTCAATTTTTGTTAAAGTTGCCCAAGAATAAACTAGCCTTATATTCATTCATTGAGAAAAATGAAATATGTAGTGTTATTGCAGAAGTATACTCAAGTTACTGTATGAAGTTTTATCAAAATTGTTCGAGCTATTTTTGAGAAAATCAAATTATTGCTAAGTTGCCTAGAATAAACTAGCCTTATATTCATTTTTTGAGAAATATGAACTATACAGTATTATTGAAGACGTAAACTCAAGTAACTGTACTAAATTTGATCAAAATCGTTAGAGCCATTTTGAGAAAATCGGACTGTTGTTAAAAATGCGTAGAATAAACTACTCTTAATTATTGATCAATGTCAACCATTTCTATGTATACTCTGCTCAGTATGATAAAATGCCTAAGTACGAGATTTCATTCATTTTTGCTCTACCATTTAGGCTCCAGAGCCAGTAACAGACAGACAGACGGCATTGCAAAAACCACTTTTTTGGATTCGGCAACATCTAAAACGTATATTTCCATAAAAATCTCGAAGTTGACTTTTTTCGCGATAACAATACTTTCTCAATATACTTCGTATATGAGAAAGTACAAAGGATGTGCAACATGCAAATTCAAAGATTAAAAAACACTTACTTCCTTGTCACAATGGCATTTTCCCCTTCCACATGCAAATCAGTTTTTTCTTTTAATATAATTGCCTTGTCCTTGGCTTGCTGCTTCCTCCCTCGATGCCTCAACACACTACCTTTGTCTCTCAAACCACTCTCCCTCCTACTGTGTCCTAGCCCTTGAGATTCAGGCAATTGGGGAAGCTGAAATGATATAAATCAGGACTTCTAACTTTTTCCCCTCCAAAATGATTTTGGTATCTAAATAAATATATGTGAATACTAACACTGAATTTGTTAATTAATAACTATTGGAAATATTTGGAATTATCAAATTTAAAAAAATAATGAATAATGGACAACATGGATTATTTGCCATGGATTTTTAATTTAATTCCGGTATAAAATAAAACATCCTCTCAGCTATGTTACAGGGATGTTATGTGACAATGCTGACATAAAATTGATAGTTTCAAGTCATACAGATTCCCTATGAAAGAAGATCCAAATGTATAAAAAAAATGACAGACTCACAGTGGAAGGATCCACTCCAACCAAACTTGCAGCTCTAACAACAACAGGAGTTCTATGCCGTGTTCTGGTTCTGATTTCATACCTGAGATGTAAAGAAATTGCACATATAATTTGGAAACTAATTACACAATCACATACTAACATCAACCAGTACAGTAAATTTGTATTTTTCTTTTTTATTTAATGAGAAATATATATACACAGATTTTTACATTATGATATATCCTTATCTGAAAGTTCCTGGTGGCCATCTTTTTCTAAAACAGCTCATTCTATCAACAAACTATATGCATCTGTATGAATGTGTTATAGGAGGTACATATTTGTTTACGTTAGCTACATGTTTATTTATGTTGTTATTGATTTGGTTGTGGATTGTATTGTTGTTATTGATTTGGTTGTGAATTGTATTGTTGCTGGATTTGGTGGTTGTTGAATATAAGGTGGTGAAAGAAATAAATGGCTGACAATTGAGATTAAAACGAAACAGAATGTACATACTTAAATACATTTATTTATAAATACATCCAACTTAATTTTATATGAATATATACAGTGAAACCTCCCTAAGATAACCACCTAAGTTACCCAGAGAATTCGGTCGCCTTGGGAAGTGGCCGCAAACCGTGTGCCGCATATGGCAATTTTTATCCCACATAGTTCAACAGCATTAGTGTGAATTTGCACACGGCAGGGGTCAACTGTATTCTGGCAGAGAAATCAAACTGTGGAGCAATTTAGAGGGAAATGCACAGAATATAAAATGTACTGGGAAGCCTTAACAATGGCTTAGCTCAAATGCAGATGTAGCATAGAGAAGGACTCTTGGTAGAAAGGCAGATGCCATATTTTGGAAAAGCAGCCGTCAGATAGATCCAGTGATGTCCTAGAGCAGTGATAGTAAACCTTTTTGATGCTGAGCGGCCCAAAAAGGGAGGGGAAGCATTAACATTTTTGTATGCCACTAAACTCATCTCTATATTTATTGTTTTTATTAATGTTTTTAACTAAAATCTGTTGTTTAAGCTATTATCCATCTTGTTCTACATAAATTACTGATGTTACAAAATAATTAGTTAAAAAATAGAGAGCATAAAATTTTATATAATATTAGCCGTCATCCGTTGGTTGGTTGGTTGGTTGATCACGCTATGCAAAGGCTAATAACTCGAGAAATAATAATGATAGAAACTCGAAATTTGGTGGAGATGCTTGATTAGCACTTCTCCAGGTAATGACGAATTTAAATCGCGAGAAAATTCCTTAGTTCGTCTCCAAGAGAGGCATTTCCTTTTCCCATTACTTAACATTTTTCTATGTGCAGGCTTTCATTCATTTGGAAATTAAAATTAGAAGAAATTAACAGACGACTTTCGGATTTGAACCATATTGAAGAAAAATTTATAAAGTTTCTTATTCCGTTCGTCTTTTTTCGGCCACAGTTCGAAATATTCCATGTTAAACGTTTAATTTGCATATTTTGTGGAAATCTCGCCATTTTAACTTGATGTTGCTATGTCGACCATTATCATTGTTAGCTTCAATACGAGAGAGAGAGAGGAAGGAAGGGGAGAGATTGGCGTGTTTTGTGAAAAATACGTATGTTAACGTAAATATAAAAAAATTTAAGTATCAAAAGTGTCATTTTAGAAAAATTGGAAATAAAAAGCATTCTTAAATTAAATTCTTTGTAAACCATACGTGCTTACGAATTTATATTATTATTCCTCGAATTAATTTCGTAACAATGGCCGAAGTTTGGAAACGAATATAAATTAAAATTAAAAGGACATTTAAAACTATTAACAGGCAATTTTCGAAGAAACAACAGTGGATCTTTTAATGAATTGATTTGTTTTTATAAAGGGAAGTTTGGTGCTTATTTAATACAGAGTAAGTTCTAAGGCTTATAATCCATTTAAATCTAATAACAGTGGCTATTATAGTTTAAAGAAAGAACTTTATTCATTCACTTTACAGAATGAATTAATTTTAGGCTAGCATTGCCTATTATAAAAGGAGTTACTTTGTAATTTACAGTATGTAAAGTGGAAGTTGTACTGAATTGACTCAAGTATTTTGGGTACTTTCCTGTTAATGGGAATACCTCAAAAAATAAACACGTATTGTTGTGATAGGTTACAACGTATTTGTTTCTTAACAATGCGTAACAAGGGGAATTACTTAAAAATCACACTTTTTTGAAACTTATTTATTAATAAAAGCAACATAATTACTAATACAATCTAAATTTATGTTACTAGGGGGTCAATATGTCATTATGGCATTTAAAAAGGCTGGAAATATGTCGATTTCTTTGTTATGTTGTCGCCACATGAATTCTTCTGCTGACAAGCTTTCGCGTTGCATTTCCAAAATATTCTGTCGCAGAAGTAAAGTTTCATAATATGATCCTTCTTGCACATTCGCCCTTTAGATAAAATACCATGGTCTTGAAGCAAAGATACAGCTTCTTCTTCACTCCTCGGCAAGCTCCACAAATTCATAATTAAGGGATCAACGTAAATATCTTAACGAGATTTGTTATGCATTGTTAACAAACATAATATCACAACATATCACAACAATATGTGTTTATTTTTTGAGTTATTCCCGTTAACAGTAAAGTACCAATTCAAAGCAAAAATCTATTTAAAACTATTGAAAGTTGTTGTTTCGGAAACTGAGAAGTTCAGAGTGCTGAGCAGACGATAAACGATATTAAGGTACATTTTATTCCAAAATCTATTTAAAGTATTATCAGAGGCAACTGAAGATTGAACAAATTTTTTTGTTACCGGAATTCTGCTTATTTCATGAAATTGATATGCTAATGCATTAATCCATTAAAATCTGTTAAGAGTGGCTATTTTAGTTGAAAGAAATATATGTGCATGGTAGGTACTTCTATTCACTTTTCAGAATTAATGAATTCTAGGTTAACATTTCATATTATAAAAGGATTTTCTTTGGAATAAGAAGTTTGTTATGTGGTTATTTTAACTGAATTGAATCAAGTTCTCTTCTAAGTTTGAAACCCATATAAAACTGGTGAAGGTGGTTGTTTCGGAAAATGAGAAAGCAAGATTGCTGAGCAGACGATAAACGATATTGAGGTACATTATATTCCAAAATCTATTTAAAGTATTATCAGAGGCAACTGAAGATTGAACCAATTTTTTGGAACCGGAATTCTGCTTATTTAATGAAATTGAAATCCTAATGCTATAATCAATTTAAAATTAATAACAATGGCTATTTAAGTAGAAAGAAAGGTACTATTTTATTCACAGGGAATTTCTGTGAAATTTTATTTAATTAATTAAAACAGACTTATAATATAGAAATATTCGATTGTTAAAAGAGTGCACAATTTTATTCTTGCAATTTTTACATGTTGCATTGACAAAAATTTAGATGCATTAAACCCGTTGAAATTCAACGGGCACTTATGCTAGTATTTTTATATTAATAAATATTAATATACATAAGAACAATGATAAAAATAACAGAACATTTTATATTACCAAAATTTAGTTAGACAAATCAAAGTTTATGTAAAAGAAGGCAAAAGTACAATTTGCCAAATAATAAAAGCAATTAATAATTTCCTGAGTTCCATTTCTGCTGCTGTATCATAGATGAAAGATGGATAACATCAGGTTTGTATTTAGTAGTTTTCAATGCAACACAAGCAGCACTCACGTCAATATTGGTACTTTTGTAGTTGGGTACCCCCTCTTGGCATTTCCAAGGTAAATGTGTAGGATAAATAAAAACATTGCGGCGCAACAATCAAGAGGATATAACACTGAAAGGATATATTGACGAGCCTTCGGCTCGCTTTGTTTTAATGGGTAGTCGTCTACGGGCGCTACTGAGCCCTTCGCCTCGCCCGGAACCAAAGTATCCCTCCCCGTTGTCCGGTGATTGGGTTTGTAAATGTCGAGACCGACCAATCAGATATAGATATTGTCCTAATTAAAAATTATTAAACAATTTACAAGGTTTTTTTTAATCAGTTCTTTATTTTATGGGGCTTTGCCCCAAACCCCCGAGCAAGAGGGGGGTAGCCAATTACAATAGTGCCTCAACATTTAGTCGGTTTCTTATATCTGACTTTATAAAATTCAGTGTCGAAAATAATGCCTCACACTAATAAGTGCTTGAAAAGAGAGTTAAAATTGCCATAGCCAATTTTTATAGACACTCAAATGCCTTAGGAATACTATTCCAAACCTTTAATACTTCGTTTTCTGAGTTCAAACCCTTGGATCCCACCAACCGATCACTTTCAATAGCTTCTGAATGAATTCTTAAATCAATAAACTTCTGCTTCCAGACTGCACTGGACTGTAACTCAACAAGTTGAATTTCAAAATCATGCAAATCCACCCATTCAAACTTATCCAGATTTACATGTTCTAAAATAAAAGTGTCAGAATATTTGACCAATTTTGCAATATCCTCAATTTCCCGGAATTGTGCAAATCTTGACGAAAATCAGTCTGATGTCTATTTATTATTTCCGAACAAAATTTTGCATGTTTTCCAGTTTCCACCTTTTCCTGAAATTTGAAATTGGCAACATACCTTCTAAAGAGGTGAAAATATTTGAAACATTAACTTTCAACATCACATTTAAATATTTTCAACTTAATTTCAAATGCTTTTATGGTATCAATCATAATATCAATTGTGTTTCCAAAACTCTGTAGCTTAATATTTAATTCATTTAATCTATGAAAAACATCAGATTAATAAGCCACTCATGATCGTCTAGTTCTGGGAACACTTTCACTTCATCACCGCAAGGATATTGAGCAATAATTGCTACTCGAGCTAAAGACGTCACATCAGTGCTTTTGTCGAGACATATGGAAAAGTATTCACAAGAATTGTTATCACCCTTTACATGATTTCCTATATTGGTTTTCATTTTGATTATCCATTCTTTAACTGTATTTCTACTCACTGGCATGTCTCAAATATGCTGAAAGATTTTTAATTTATCTTGAAAATCTTCAAAAAGAAATGGAGCACATTCGAGCCATGATTCTTTAATGTAGTCTCCATCTACCATGCAGAGTTATTACATTCAAAACTGAAAAATTACCAGCAACTAAGTTAGATGTACCTGAAACAAATTTCACAAGAGCACCTGCTTGCAGTATTTTATTTTTTATTTCATGAGATACCGTATCTGCCCGAATAGAAGCCGACCCCCCAAAAATTTCCACAATTTTTTTGGCAAAAACGTAAATTTCATAGATTTTATGCTGAAGTGTGCCGGGCATTAATGCACATCTCAGAATACATTATTCGAGATCGAAGAAATGTGGGGGAAACGGTTTAGTTGTTGACATTTTGAAATATTACTCCAATTAATAATTTTGCATTGTTGAATAATGTTCCACATTCAGTGACAATAATTTCATTCATCTTCATTTTCACAAAAGGTCAAATATACGATAGTAATAGCGATCTCGCCAAGATAATTTTTCATCCAAGTCTATTTCCAATGAAATTAGCATATATAATGCCTTAAGAAACTACATTTTTATAATTATACACATTCCATGTAAAGTTTTACCGAAATTCAAACAGTTGAGCATTCAAAGCCGTCAACGCATTTTGCGTAACCGTCAATTTACGCAAGCGATCTCGCCAAGATATTTTAATATGTATTCATCGTAGGTCAAATATTTACTTTACGAAAAATATAGTACTATCATTTGAACGTGAAGGCAATGGGAGACATCAGATTTAACCATAATCCAAATTTTCCTCGGACTCGCATTTAAGCCGAGGGGTGATTTTTTCATGATAAATTTTGACAAAAAACATCGGCTTGTATTCGGGCAGATACGGTATATAGGTTCTCTGTTCATCTTCACTTTTTTACTGAATCCAATTATGTTTTGTTTCATAGTGTTGATTGACAGACGAAGTTCTGCGCACTATTGTTTCAGAACACAAGGCACATAACGCTTTATCAATTTTCAATCCACCATTCTTGAAAATCTCTGCCACTCCCTTCACAAGTCTGTCTTTGTTTTTTAATTGGTGGATGTAACATTGTTACTGTAAAAATGGGCAACACAAATTATTATTGACAACACAACTCAGAATTATCACTTCTAAACGAATATAGCAGATGCGCAAATGGTTATTTTGTCGTAGAAGTTAGAAACAAATCATACCATTAAAGATGAGACTAGAACCAAATATCAAAACATTTTAAAAACGATGTCCACAAAATGAATTCTGGTAGAAAATGTTAATAAAATTAGAAATAATTTTGTAAAAATTTTTGTTAAATTTACTATGTATGTTTTATCATCTACTAGTGAAAAACTCATGAAAACATTTGCCCCTATACTATTTGATACTATAAAAAGTAAAGCACAATTAAAAAACGCAAAATGAAACTAAATCTATTTGATTATATAAAAATTCTAGGACTTACAGTTGACTAAACTTTTTCAAGAGACTTGCCGTAGGACCTCAGAAATGAATAGGCAATATTCTTGGAAAAATCAGGAGCAAACAGTAACGAACAATAAGAACAGCCATGTGGATGTACACTGTATACAAAACAATATTTTCTAACACAATACTATCCTATTCTTTGTGGATAACTATTTCTCTTTAGCAATGAGTTTGAACTCAGCACTGGCACATTCACTGTTCCACGTTAACGCTCAAATCTCAAATACGACTAAATGAATTTCCATCCTCTCTTGTGACTGTAAACATATTTCGTTTCACACCAATAAGAGAGAGGGGGAATGATGCTTGAGGAACTGCTAAAAACAGAATTTGGGAAAAATCTCGAATGTTTCCAAATTTTGATGACACATGGGCAAGTCTGAAGCCACCCATGAGTGGTTTCATTCTTTTGCCAGCCTTCCCTGGAGCTAAGAGCAAGTCCCCTTAATTTGTACCCTCATCCATTCACTCACTGTACCCATGCACCCTCCGTCATTGCATGTGTGAATTGTCTTTTCAATGACAGAAGACTCAAAGTGCTCACTTTTATCAGATGGAGGGTTTGTAGTTTGAAAATAGGGAAAAGAATACCACCGAACTTCTTAAAATCTTCTCTGTTTATTGCAGTCCTAAACTTGGGCTGAGAATCCGAGGGGGTCTCAACCCCACTGCCGCGGCGCGCCGTGTTTATTGCATCTCCTCTCTACCCACTCTCTGAACAACTCCATACCTGCTCAAATTTAAATACTCTGTGCACTTCTCTTTTTCACATTATAACACTTTTTTATTCATCTTAGGAGAAAAATGACAAACATGAAACGAGAACTGATTAGTTTGTTTCAAATAAAAATTTTGAAACTCGGATAGACGTTTTTGCACACTAAAATAAAAAAGTGACATGACATCAAGTTCCAGGAAGAGTGCCCAGCATTTCATCCTGTGTGCCCCTTCGGGCACGCGTGCCATTGATTTGCCATCCCTGTCCTAGAGCCTATGGAGGTTTGGAGGCACATGAACAAACTTCTGATGACCCTTGCAAATACATTCCATAAAAGAGTAAGTACTTCACTGCTGGCAATCCATACAGATGCTTCTGACCAATTTTCATATCACATAAGTAAAAAACAACCTACCATGGATTCTGCAAGGATGTAAAGTAATGATATTTTCTATGCTTGGGCACTTATGCATGAACAGAAATTCAATGGAAAATTCTATTTTGTAGTTAAGATATCTCACTGATTTGGAAGGGAATTCTCTGTTGTGTCATAAGGTGTCTAATAGGGTGGGGTTTATATAATTACGTTTCTCCCATTCTCAAGAGGGAAGAATCATACTGACATCATACCTTAGCTGGTTAAATCATCCACCTGGCAATGAGAACACCTAGGGGTTTGATTCCTGGTCAAATTCAAAATTGTTCTCCTCTCCCTTTGAAATCAAAGGAATTTGTTTGTTGTGAATTTAAGCATGAATATCTTTCAACATTGACTACTTATTAATAACAAATTTCATGCTGGCAAAGTAGCTCCAGTTGTACCTTCCTTCACATTTAGAACAAAATGAAAAATCAAAGGACCAACTTAACAAACAAAATTGATTCATAACCTCTTACAATACTATCATATGGATAATAAACTAAAACTGCATTCATTGGTAACCCATACTCTGAGTATTTGGGTAACTCAATGTCTTTATGTGATTCCTTAAAACAGTATTTCAAATACCAAATATAACTTTAAAGTCAAAATTTCAAGTACTCATCTAAAATAATACTATTTTAAGCACAAAATGATGAAAATCAAATCTGACTCACCCCTTCTCATACTGAGTGACATCATTGCGAGGGTCCCAAGGCCTAAGATCAGCTCTTCGATAGATCCAATGACCACCAGGAAATGCAGATGCACACCCAGGAGAAGGAGAAGTGTCTAGTTCAAAATGACGTGGAACCCATTCTACACCTTCAGCCAATCGTTCCCTTGCAGCATTCCTCTGTGCCTCTTCCAAAATTGTTTTCTGTTCAGTGGCAGCCACCTAAGAAGCAAAGATGCAATGTCTAGAAAGCAGAAAGGAGTTGACAGGGATATTTTTTTTATAAAAGAAAGAGTTTCCATTTATTGAAGCCATATTTAAAAAGGAGTGAGTTTTGGAATAAAACCACATGTGGATGCTTTTCTAGATCACTACAAGGCAATAACTTATACTTTTCATTTTTACATACTTGTCAGATTTGTAGCAGCTTTATTATCTGGACCTAAATTATTTTGTGGCTATAAACATTGCACCAAAATATTGATAATAGATTACTTTTTATTTGAACAAAATTGCATTATTTGTTCGAGAGATATATAGGTTTTCTCAAATTTATGCATAAGAAATCCCCAAAATCAAATCTGGTCAAGAGCAGGCACATTATGATTTAAAATATGTATGTTTAAGGCTAATGTGTTCAGAGAACTGAAATTTAGCAACAATGTATTTATTAGTCAAGTCTTATACCCGACAGTTTAAAAATATATTTGTTATTTAAAATATCTGAATGTGTTCAGCACATGAATTTCTCCATACATAGTAATGAATATGATTACTCTCGACATAGGTATCCTAAGAATAATTATCAGCAATTACACTTGTGAATAATTATTAAAAACAATAACTTACACATTGAAAAACAATAAGTATAAAGAATTATTAGGTGTTTCTATGGCTAACAGAATATCAATGAACAATTAAAATTACCCTTGGCAGCGTGTGCATCGCTATCAACAATTAGAAAACTTTATCATAGCAATGCAAACAACGGTATCACTTACATATAAATTCAGAAGAATAATTATAATGTCTCTCAACAAAATGGTCTTATCAAAAATGTTTTTTAAAACCTACATTTACATTGTCTGCATCGTTGAATTATTCATTTTGCAAAAATTACTATTGAGAAGGATGCTTTTTCAGGAAATGACTTGTTTTTTTATTCACAATTTTTCTTGTGATGAAATATGTATCAAGCACGTCATTTCTGGAATCGTTGCTATCATAATTGCATACCGTTCACTCCTCTTAGAAATGACGGCATGTCTGTTTTGTTGCAAAGATTCCATGGATCTGCTACAACGATTTGTACGCGAGATGTTTTTTTATTCTAGCATTAGAAAAGTGGCCATAAGTTTGCGTTCTGGAAAGATAGTTTCATTATAACAATCTTCACAAATATTCCGATCTCTTTTGAGTACTCCGATAATTTTGCAGATAAAATAATGAGTACATATTTCCCCTATACATGTATAACATATACAGTAAAACCTCTACCTTACAACCTCCCTTAGAATGAAGAGCTCCATATACAGTGAAAACCGGTTAACACGAATTGCTAGGGACTGGCATAATTATTTCGTGTTATCCGAATTTCGAGTTAACCGAATTTCATGTTAACTGTTTTAACGGTAACATTTTCATTTTTCAAGTACAAAATTAGGCTCATAGGCAAATCCATGATATATATAAATAATAGGATGCATTACACAGCTAAGGATATTACAGCAATCATGGGAAAACCCTATCTCAAATGCCATTTCGTGTAATCCGAAGAATTTTGCATGCATTTATTTTCGTGGGACTGAAAAATAATTTTGTATTAAGTGGTATTTCATGTAAACTGTTTCGCATTAGCGAATGAATATATACTGAAAGGTATAGGTGATGGAATGGACTGAGCACGCATTTCATGTTAACCGATATCTCATTTTAAGCATTTTCGTGTTAGGTGGTTTCCACTGTAACAAAAATTATCGCCGGTCCTGAAAATTTCACTAATGACACTATATAGAAAACCTCTATATTACAAATCTCCGATAATTACAAAACCTCCCAATTACAAAATACAAATCGCACCCATTACCCTAAAAACAAACCTCCAAATAAAAAAAAAGAATATTTTACGCGCTGTTTTAAAGCAGAAACCAATGCCATCTATGTGAGTGTTAACGTTGTTATTAAGACTTCACCTGAATGATTCGAAGCGTAGTATTTGTTGTAATTTCAAGTGATAAGGTAGATAGGTAGACCTCGTCTTTCACAGCTTTATCTTTTGTGTATTTAGATCTTTCACAGTTCCGAATTTGCGACCAGTTTTGTCTTTCGCGATCTCATGTTTCACTCTTTCGCGGAGAAATATCACGGAAATGGCTATGCGAAATTTTTTATATGTGGAATGAATAGCCTTTTCCTCACATTCTCTCTCATAGACAGGAATGAAAAAATATTTTTGCATTATTCTAATATGTAAAAATATTTACATAAGTTCATTAATGTAATATATAATATATGCGTAATTAAAAAAATTAGATAAACATCTTATACATACTTATATATACTTTTAAATATTTCTGGGATGCAATTCTCCCACACTTTTGCGCCTCTTCACATTTGAAAAGTTGCAAAATATAAGCTGGTATCACCATTCAGGAGTTTTCATTCTTTTTGCCGACGGGAAGTCCCAAGGGGAAAGACTCGACGCTCAACTCTTGATCCTTCTTATTCAGGATCATTGGGGTATTTGCTCAGGTTTGACGTACTTCAAATGCTTAAGCTTTGCATTTTATGGACCATTTATTATTGGTGGAGCTTCGCGGAGTTTTTCAGGAACGTAACATCCCAAGAAAGACGAGGTCTGTCGTATTTGGAAATTAGCTCCTGCAAGTTAGGCAACTGCCATTCATTTTTCTTAATTCAATGGCGGAATTAGGGGCAAGCCACGCCTCACGGCTGCCCGTATGCAAGTCTCTCATTTGCTGCCCTTTTTAGGCGTTCTTTATAAAAAATTTTTAAAACACCTTATTGCATGATAAATTTCCGTAGCCAAAAATATGAAAAAACATATGGCATATTATAATATAATCCGCATTACTGTTAAAAATACTGTACGTGTCGGACGAAAAATCGGCCATCCCCATTGTTTTTTTCGTGTTCTCTTATCTTGTTAAGTCTCTCTTTCATTGAAATTCATTTTTCCATCTCGTTCTCTATTTTTCTGCGGTCACCAATACTGAGGACAAATAATCCTTGTTGGGATGGGAACCAAACCCTGTATTTCCCATTGCCCTAATTACTTCTCTTTCGCGATTTCGTCTTTTGTGGTTTTACAAGAACGTAACCCCTGCAAAATATGAGGTATGCCTGTATGTATAATTAACCCGTAGATGCCGTCTCATGTATTACAGTCGAACCTCGATACAACAATTTTGTAGGAACCTGAAAAATAATATCGCTATAGCAGCATTATTGTTATATTGAGGGGTTGCAAAATTCCAACTAATTTTCATGCACAACAGAGGATAATTGAAAGAGGTTGCTGATAAAGAAAGAAAAAGGAATTAATAAAGCATAAAAACTCAATTTTACTCATTAAATATTTACAGGAACTCCTGAGTTAGCTCTTTCTTCACCATAATACCCCAATTCGAGATTGGAGATTAAGTCTGGCTTGATAGCTTAGTGGTTAGAGCACCTGTCTGGCATGTGGGAGTCCCGGGTTTGATTCCCGGTCAAGTTCAGAATTTTTCTCCTTCTCAATCTTTCCATTTGTCCTCAGAAAGAATTTGAGCAGGTTGATTTTCCCAAAGATCATGTTTAAAATTCAAAGATGTATTTTGTACTATTGGTTGATGTATTACTTTGTATTGTGTGTGTCGGGTCTGTTCGGTCACGTGATGGTTGGCTGCATTACCGCAGGCGCTGCCATCGTGATGAACAGTTCCCCAGTTCAAAAAGACTTTTACCCGGGACGGACACATTATACGGAGCTCCTATCCTGTTAAAACCGTCATAAGTTTTGTTTAAAATAAGTGCAAAATCGTAAGTTCTTTAATTGCGTTGAACAACTTCTTATTCCTCGAGTCTCAACACATCGAAACCAAACAAGATAAAGTGTGATTTGAAACAACACGTACTCATCTTTACATGGAGCATCATTAATGTCAATTGTACATTTCTTTGTTACTATGCTCTCAATGTTAATTGTATTTCTTGTGCTATTATGTTCTCAATGATATTCGCGTATTTCATACAAGTGACTAATGTTGTGTTATTAGTTGCATACGTCGGTTGAACGATCCTGTGATTTTGAATACAGCGCCACAATTTCAATTTTATACAGTCCACTAAGTCCCTATAAACAAACATTTTTGGTCCTTTACGGGCCAGATCATTCAACTTGAGGCCGAGGCTAAAGCGACTACACATGAATAGCCATCAGCAGTGATAAATCGTTCCCCCAGGCGAGGCTAACTGTGTTCCCGGAAGGCAAAAACCCACTTACTCACCAAGCCACTGACGAAGAGAACGGAGGAGAGACATTGTAGCAGTATGCAGTTTCGGCAGACATTGTAGCAATTCTGCAGTTTCGGCGGACATTGCAGCACTCTGCAGTCTCGGCGCACACTGTAGCATCGTAAGAACTGAGATCTTATGTCACAAAGTCAGATCTTTTTTTCTATCCCTTTCACATTCACTTTATCAAATATTAACCTGAGATGGATTTTAATGTAAAAAGGGAACTTATGAAAAAGAGGGCATTAATTAAGTCCAAATTAACACGGACTCAAACATATGTAGATTCATCGCAGGCAGGCGATAATCTCGTGAGTTTACAATTAAGATACGAGAAATTTCGCAAAATTTGGGACGCCTATGACGAGGTGCAATTAAGATTAGAAATGGAGGATGATGAAGATCATTCATCCGACAGGTTGGAATTTGAGAATCGTTATTTTTTACTAGGAGGCAAAATTGCGTGTCTTTTAAATGTCACGATGGAAATAAAACAAGAAACATCTGTCCTATCTAGTAAGTCAAGCACTTCAAAAACGTCTAGGCAAAGCATGTCACCCGACATCATTGAGTTTAAACTTCCGCGTATATCTCTTCCTAATTTTAATGGTGAATTGTCCACATGGGGTCAATTCAAGGACACTTTTGATAGTTTACTAGTGAACAATCAATCGCTATCAGAAATCCAAAGATTCTATTACTTGCTATCCGTATTAAAAGGTCAACCAAAGGACTAATTCAAAACCTACCGGTGACCGCAGCGAATTTCACAGTTGCATACAACATAATCTGTGAACGCTATAATAACAAGAGGTTAATCGCTATGCAGCATGTAAAGTCTCTACTCATGCTACCTGATGTGCAGAGGAATTCAGAAACCAACTTCAGGCATTTAATTAATCAAGTTGTAAGTAACAAGGATGCCCTGAAGGCATTAGATATACAAATTTCTCTTGACGAAATGTTGATATTGCAATTAGTTTTGGATCGCGTAGACAAGAAAACAAGAACGGAGTTTGAATCCCGTTTCGATAGAAACGCTTTCCCCACGTTAGAGGAATTAATACAATTCCTGGAGGTGAAATGTCAGACACTGCAGTTGGTGCAACCTGATAAGCCACAAGTTATTCATGAGCCTGCAAACAAACAAAAACGTGATCATAATGGTCAAAGCCAGACCAGACGCAGTTACTTAAATACCATTAATTCATATGTAATCTGCAGTGAACCTCATGCCTTATTTAAATGCTCAAAGTTCATTTCATTACCCATTAAAGAACGTAATGAAATAATCAAGCGTCATAACTTGTGCAACAATTGTTTAAGGGGAAATCATCGCGCATCCGCCTGTAAATCACACTATCAATGTTTTAAATGTCAACAACGACATCACACCCTGTTACATTATGAGAGGGACAACAATTCAATTTCATCCCCTGCCAAGAGGAATGATGGAGTCAGTGGCCCAGCAAATAGTCACCAAGACTCAACCCAACCCACTATGTCTTATCACACATTAAGGAGACAGTCAGGATTTCATGTTTTGATAAGCACTGCGGTAATCCAAGTAAGGAATAAACAAGGGCAGTGGCAGAATGTTCGAGCTTTACTCAATAGCGGATCCCAGGTACATTTCATAACAGAAAATTGTGCACAATTACTAGGAGTTAGGCGGAAGAAAATGTTCACCCCACTCCAAGGTTTCAACGAGATATCCTCAGAAACTACTCATAGCGTGGACTTGGAAATAAAGTCATGCACGAGCGAGTACAAGGCCCACGTAACCTGCACCATACTCCCGAAAATTACAGGCAATGTACCAGCAACTCACATCGATAGTCGAGATTGGGAACTTGCCACTTGCGGATCCAGGTTATCACACCCAACAGAGGATAGATGTTTTGATAGGAGCACAGCTGTTCCGGCAGATCTTATTACCAGGCCAGAGATTAAGACAGGGCCCATATCCAGTGTTACAAAACACGAAATTAGGCTGGGTTTTAAGCAGTGAGTGTAATTCAGCACGAGATGACAAGAAACAGAGTCGTCAAAGGAGCCTGATTCTCACTAATAACGTCACCTTAGAACAGCAACTGCAAAGGTTCTGGGATGTTGAAGAATTAAACCAAACGGTGTACTCTCGTGAGGAGAAACTTTGCGAACAACACTTCGCGCAGAACACGACACGAGACCAGACAGGTCAATTCGTGGTGAAATTGCCCAAACAGCAGGAGACTGATACATTGGATGATGCAAGGCAGGCAGCATTAGCTAGGTTTGTTCAAACTGAGAACAGACTAGCTCATAATAACAAATTAAGGAAGCAATACGTTGATTTCATGCAAGAATACGAGGAACTAGGCCACATGAGAGTGGACGAGGAAGATGATAAGGCTAGCTATTTCCTACCACATCATCCAGTGTTCAAAGAATCCAGTTCTACAACTAGGATGCGTGTAGTCCTTGACACATCCAATCCTACTACCAACGGTAAATCACTAAATGATATTCTTATGGTAAGGCCTACCATACAGCAGAATTTATGTTCCATTATCATAAGGTTCAGGACCCATCAAATAGCCTTAACGGCAGACATTACTAAGATGTATCGCCAAGTACTCATGCACCCAGATGACCAGAAACTTCAGAAGATATTCTGGCGTAGCAGTCCTGATGAACCCATTCGACAATATCGGCTCACAACCGTAACCTATGGAACAGCGCCAGCATCCTTTTTGGCAACGAGATGCCTCAAGGCATTAGCATTCGAAGAGCAAAACAAATTCCCTAGAGCGTCAGAAATACTACTAAGAGATATCTATGTCGACGACGGTATAACAGGAGCCGACAACCAAGAAGAAGCTGTCTAACTCCAGAAGGATTTGCAGCAACTACTCCAACTAGGCGGTTTCCAGCTCAGAAAGTGGTGTAGTAATAGTAATGAAGTTCTCAAAAACATTCCTGTTGAATTAAGGGAGATGCAACATTCTTTAGAAGCCAGTGACAGCGAGATGGTAAAAACTCTAGGGCTCAAATGGCAGCCTACAACAGATCATTTTTTAATCATCATCCCAGCTCATAAAAAATACAAGGCATATTGTACCAAACGAGAGGTTCTGTCTTTGATTGTATCAACATTTGACCCACTAGGGCTAGTGAGTCCAGTTGTTATTACAAGCAAAATTTTCATGCAAAGATTGTGGCAGGAAAGGCTCAACTGGGATGACAAGTTACCTTCAGATCTCCTGCAAGAGTGGGAGTCAATAAGCAAACAAATTCCATTAGTAAACCACATCAAAATCAATCGATGTGTCTTAGTTCCTGGAAAATGGGTGATCATTGATTTGCATGGATTTTCGGATGCGTCCGAAAAGGCTTATGGGGCTTCTATTTATCTACGCTCAGAGAACGAGAACAAAGAAACAGCAGTGCATTTGTTGTGCTCAAAATCCAGAGTAGCACCAATTAAAAGAATATCTCTTCCGAGACTTGAATTGTGCAGCGCACTACTCCTTTCAAGATTGGCAAAAGGGATCGAACAGATTCTCAATTTCAATATAAATAATATGTATTTTTGGACCAATTCTACAGTGACACTAGCGTGTACCTCTGGATGCCTAACTAAGTGGAAAACGTTTATTGCCAATCGTGTTTCTGAAATACAAGAAAACACCGCGCCTCAAAATTAGAGACATGTGCGATCAGCTGATAACCCAGCTGACCTATTAACCCAAGGAATCCCAGCGGAAAACTTGAAAACAAACTCTTTATGGTGGGCGGGTCCAAAATGGTTGAAACAGGATGCCTCACAATGGATATCATCAGCAGATGGAGCAGTCTCAGAACCTAATCCAGAGGAAATGGAAAGAGTAATTACACTCATTGCGTGCAAACAGTAGGTGGAATTCATCCACGATTTCTCAAGCTTAGAGAAACTTCTAAGAGTAATGGCATATTGCCTTAGGTTTATGGCAAGTTGTAAGAGAAAGCCAAGAGCGTCTTCCATCACATTAACCACACACGAATTGCACGAGTCCACATGTAGACTCATCAAAATCGCGCAAAGGGAAATCTATCATTCAGAGTTAGTTGCATTACAAAACGGCTTTAATATAGGCAACCAAAGCCATGTGAAATCACTAAATCCATTTCTGGATGGCCAAGGCATTCTTCAAGTAGGAGGACGACTCCACAAATCAACTCTTGCATTCAATTCGAAGCACCCAATTATTCTACCGCCAAACCATCATATCACAACCTTATTAGTATCTCATGAGCATCGACGCTTATTACATGCTGGCACTCAGCTGCTTATATCTTCCCTCAGGGAAATTTATTGGATTCCTCGAATACGACAGGTGGTCAAATCAATCATTCATTCATGCATTACTTGTTTTAAATTAAAGGCAGACATGGCTCAGCAACTAATGGGCAACTTACCCATTTCCAGAGTACAGCCAAGCCGGCCATTTTTCAACACAGGGGTTGACTATGCAGGCCCGGTGTACATCAAACAAGGAAATAGGCAATCCAAAACGAAAGTCAAGGCCTCATAGCAGTCTTTATTTGTTTAGCCACAAGGGCAATACATTTAGAGTTAGTCAGCGATTTATCCACTGAAGCATTTATTGCAGCACTTCGCAGATTCATATCGAGAAGAGGAAGGTGTGCTCATCTTCACAGTGACAACAGCCTGAACTTTGTAGGAGCTGAACGCAAGCTAAAGGAACTTCGTAAAATATTTAATAGTGAGCAACATATTAAAAGGGTAGAGGAATTCATGATTCATGAAGGATGCCAATGGCATTTCATTCCTCCTAGTTCTCCACATCAAGGGGGAATATGGGAAGCAGGGGTAAAGTCCATGAAACATCACCTGCGAAGGACAATGGGAAATGCCTCATTAACCTTTGAGGAAATGACTACCCTTCTTATGCAAATAGAGGCCTGCCTGAATTTGCACCCTCTCGTTCCTTTATCTGATGATCCATCTGACTTAACTTTCCTTACTCCTGGTCACTTTCTAATTGGTGGACCTCTAACCTCATTACCCGAACCTGATCTTTGTGACGTAGTTTCTCACAGACTCAACAGATGGCAACGTGTGCAGCAAATACTTCAGCAGTTGTGGAAATCCTGGTCCAGGGATTATTTACATTCCCTACAGCAGCGTCGCAGGTGGACGGAAACCTGCCAAAATCTACAGGAGGGAGATCTAGTGCTCACCAAGGAGGACAACATACCCCCTCTTCAATGGTGCAGTGCCATCGTGGAAACAACCCACACAGGGAGTGATGGACTTATACGGGTTCTTACCTTGAGGACACTCAACGGGCTGATAAAACGACCCATCCAAAAACTATGTCCATTTCCAAAGGATACCCAAGGTTTTGAGTAATTTAAAAAGGGGCCATACCCTTTTTGGTGGGCGGCATGTTTAAAATTCAAAGATGTTTTTTGTACTATTGGTTGATGTATTACTTTGTATTGTGTGTGTCGGGTCTGTTCGGTCACGTGATGGTTGGCTGCATTACCGCAGGTGCTGCCATCGTGATGAACAGTTCCCCAGTTCAAAAAGACTTTTACCCGGGACGGACACATTATACGGAGCTCCTATCCTGTTAAAACCGTCATAAGTTTTGTTTAAAATAAGTGCAAAATCGTAAGTTCTTTAATTGCGTTGAACAACTTCTTATTCCTCGAGTCTCAACACATCGAAACCAAACAAGATAAAGTGTGATTTGAAACAACACGTACTCATCTTTACATGGAGCATCATTAATGTCAATTGTACATTTCTTTGTTACTATGCTCTCAATGTTAATTGTATTTCTTGTGCTATTATGTTCTCAATGATATTCGCGTATTTCATACAAGTGACTAATGTTGTGTTATTAGTTGCATACGTCGGTTGAACGATCCTGTGATTTTGAATACAGCGCCACAATTTCAATTTTATACAGTCCACTAATTCCCTATAAACAAACAATCATAATAATAGATCTTTTTCCATGGTACATTTTAAGCGTGTAATAAGTAATGGAGAAGCGATCGATAGACAGTGGTTAGTATATTCTCCTTTCCAGGATTCAGTATTTTGTTTTTGTTGTAAGTTGTTCAGCAAAATAGTCATTGACATTGGAAGGGAACCGCAACTGGAAACATTTATCATCAGTGCTACATCGGCACAAAAGGAATAAGGAGCACTATAATTTTTTCCAGAATTGAATTGATTTAGAATATAGACTTCAGTCCAATACAACAATAGATAAAGACATGCAACGTCTAGTAAAAGCCGAACAAGTGCATTGGGAGGATGTGTTAAAGCGTATAATAGCCGTAGTTAAATTGCTTGCTATGCAAAATATGGCTTTCAGAGGCACAGTAGAGGTTCTATATGCAAAAAACAATGGAAAATTCTTGAAGTTAATCGAGTTTTTGGCAGAATTCGATAGTGTAATGAGTAGTCATTTGCAGAGAATAACATGCAAAGTGACGCATGTACATTATTTAGGGAAAAGAATTCAAAATGAGATTATAAGCATACTTGTTAATAAAATAAAAGAGGTTGTCGTTGAAGACGTAATAAAAGCAAAATATGTTTCAATTAAATTGTACGTCAGATATATCACACATTGAGCAAATGACTAATTATACGGTATGTAAAGGTGCATGAAAGAAGCGGAGAAATGAATGAATCAATAAAAATTGAGGAAAGGTTCATACCAATAAGGCATCCTACTGGTGTTGGTATAGCTAAAGAAATTTTACAGATTTTAAAGCAGTTGAATTTATAGGTAGACAATATTCGTGGCCAGGGGTATGACAATGAAGCTAACACAAGGGGAAAGAACATTGGGGTCCAAAAAATATTAAGGGATATTAATCCTAGGGTATTTTTTGTTCTTTGTTCCACACATTCCTTAAATTTAGTCCTCAATGATGCTGAAAATTGCAATATCGAGACTGTCTCTTTTTCCGACATTATTCAACGTCTTTACAATTTCTTTTTTGCATCTACACATTGATGGGATATTCTTCTACAGAATGTTAAAAATTTAACCTTTAAGTCTTTGAGTCTAACGCATTGGGAAAGTCGCGTGGATGCAGTGAAAGCAATTAGATATCAAATTGCCGACATATATGAACCACTGATTTCAATTGCTGAAGATGATCATTAACCAGTCAAAATTGAATTAAAACGAGAATCGAAGTCAAAGTATTGGTTAAAGATATATTTTGCTTTAAATTTATATTTAGTGTTGTTCTATGGTATGAAATGTTATTTGAAATTAATATTTCTAGCAAGTGTCTAAAAGGAGCATCAATCGATGTGGTCATAGCGCTAGAGTCATTGAAGTGTACCGAATTGTTTCTTGAGGAATTGAAGAATGAAGACAAATTTTCAAGTTTTAAGGAGATGGCTAAAAAACTTGGGGAAACAATAGGTTTTGGAAGCTGAATTTAGAAATGAACTGAAACTTCGATCATAAGTAAATTGGAAAATGATTCTCCACTACATGACCCAGAAAAAAAATTTAGGGTTTGTTTCTATAAGACTATTATCGATACAGCTAAAGCTTCTATCGATGAGAGATTAGAGTAATTGCAGCAATATAATACTGTTTTTGATTTCTTGTTTCATGTTGTTAATGATAATGAGTTTGAAATTAATCTACGCAAATGCTGTAAAAATTTAGAAACTGCTTTGACGTACAATGAAAATAAAGATATAGATGCAGATGACCTTTTTGATGAAATAAGGGCATTGTCAAGAAGATTAAACAAATCCTACGACCCAAAGGACATTTTAAATTACATCTGTAGTAATCAACTTCATTCATTATTTTAAAATTTGTATGTTTCGTTGAGAATCATGCTTATGATTCCCGTAACAGTTGCATCTGGAGAGCGTAGCTTCTCAAAACTAAGATTACTGAAAAACTATCTTCGTTCTACAATACTTTAAGACAGATTGAATGAACTCGCAATTATTTCCCTAGAGTGTGATATCGTTAAGGAGATTGACATTGATGCATTAATCTAAGTGTTTGCTGCCATTAAGTCATGAAGAGTACATTTTTAGGTGCATTTTGAGACATTTGTATTACTCCATGTTTCAAATTCTCAAGAATTTAAAAATTAATACGTATTTCTTAATTTTTCTTATTTAAAAGCGCAAGTTTTTCGAAATATATCTCTTACGAAAATTTATTATTTTACAAAATATTTTCCGTTGACTCAATTCTTTTACATATTTCTAATAAAAAAGTCATTTCCTGTAGTCACAGAGTTTCCGTTTAATAGCATGATGGTGTTAATGAAGGCTGACCTAAGTAATCACATGGAAACAGGGCTAACCTATCCTATAAAAAAAGGTCGCAAGGAAATTTTGATTTGCTAGAGGCAGCCAAATCAAATCTCGCCCACACCTATCAAATCTCACGGGCCGGCCCTGCATGCATGCTAGACACCACTAGACACACTTAAACAAGATAGGTATAGGAGGGAGGGGAGGGGATAGAAAAGGCAAATGTTTAAATTCACGAGTAACATGGAACATTGTGTACATATGTAGCTTCTTATGCATACGAGCGCTATTGCTGCATTTTTTTACAACTTTGACGTGCCATGTATTATTTACATATTTTATTTCTTCGTAGGTGTTCAGTCATTTTGATTCTTTTTTGCATACACTTAAAGTAGATAGTTTACTTCCACTTTAATAGACTTATATCTCGAGTTATAATGTAACTACGGACATATATTCCTTGACTACTTTTTTACACCGACTCTAAGCCGAGTGGCAATTTCTGAGATGGTAAAAACGTAAAAAAGGGTCGGCTTACTATTGATTAAATACAGTATCTACATCCACCGACTCATTAATTAAACTCCCTGTCATAAGGCTTCTTCACTAGGTGAGAATCTTGCCAGCGTTGAACTGTATCATCTGGGACTTAGGCCTCTGCCAGACTTTCCCATAGTGGCTGATGTCAATCAGCATCAGTCTGGTTGAGGCCTAAGTTCAAGAAGATTACTCACTTAACTTACTTAAGAGTTTTTTAACTCAACTCAATCTGATTCCAATAAGTGACGAAAACATGCTACATTTTGATGATATTTGCCAGCCTTGGTAGAGGGGTGGTTAATGTGTCCAGCTTCCAATGCTAGGGTAACAGGTTCGAATCCTGCCAAGGGCATGGGCGTGTGCGTTCGTCCTTGTTATTGTTGTTATGATATTCAGTATAATTGGCCCTGTGCTCTCTGAATTCTTGCCAATAAATAAATTTGATTCCATAAAACGGCTGACTCTAATAACCACTGATCACTGTACTGTGTGTGTGTTTATTTATTTATTGGCAAGAATTAAGAGAGCACAGGGCCAATTATACTGAATATCATAACAACAATAACAAGGATGAACGCACACACAGTACAGTACAGTGATCACTGGTTATTAGAGTCAGCCGTTTTATGGTATCAAATTTCAGAGAACGGATTCAAATTTTTGTGTGTGTGTGTGTGTGTGTGTGTGTGTGTACGTATGTATGTATGTATATGTATATATATATACAGGGACGTGCCGAAGGGTGAGGCGGCAAGGCAACTGCCTCAGGCACCTCTCGAAGGGGGGCGCCAAAATTTGACAAAAATGAAAACCTATCAAAATAAATTCATAAGACCAGCCTCGCCCGAGGCGTCAATATAGTTAGAGAGTTTAAACGACTTTTATATATCTATCCATTATTGCAAATTTCTCTTTCGTATTCCAAAATGAATCACATATTAACGAAGCGGCAACTTCGTATTTATTACAACAAAGCATATAGTAGAACATAAAAATTAACGGTATGTTTGTGAAATTTTTATATGCAAAAGGGGGCGCTGTTTGTTTGATTGGCCGAGTGTCAAAATATGATACCTCGTGCTGACAATGTATATTCATGATTTTTTCGATATCATTTATTCCTTTTTAAACAATGCTGCAAAACTCGTTTTTATATTGAGTTGACCATGAGTTGAACAATAGCATATTCGCAGAAGAAACCCTGAGCCTAACCATGCATGGTTGAGTGAACGACATTGTTACAAAAATAAAGGCGCAATATATCTTGGCTCTGATGAAATAAATTCTGGCAACCTTCCCACGAAGATTAAAAAATCGGTACAACATACATTGTACAAACTTTCTCATATACTAATGCGTCGTATGAGCCGGTTTTTAGAAGAGCCGTTATTGAGAAAATCAAATTATAGTTTAAGTTGCCTAGAATAAATTAGCCTTATATTAATATTTTTGAGAAATATGAACTATGTCGTATTAGTGAAGACGTAAACTCAAGTAACTGTATGAAATTTGATCAAAATCGTTAGAGCCGTTTTTGGGAAAATCAAATTATTGTTAAAGTTGCCAAGAATAAACTAGCCTTATATTCATTTTTTGAGAAATATGAACTATGAAGTATTATTGAAGACGTAAACTCAAGTAACTGTGCGAAATTTGATCAAAATCGTTAGAGCCCTTTTTGAGAAAATCAATTTTTTGTTAAAAATACGTAGAATAAACTTCCCTTAACTATTAAGCAATGCCAACCATTTCTTCATAATTTCTGATCAGGGCCGCGCCAACGATGTTTCACGCCCGGGTGCAAGATATCTGTGGCGCCCCCTACTTGCGAAATTTCGTGGTATGATCATACACCCCTTTTTACTTTCTCCATACGTAGTAACGGGAAAGTATTGTGTTCACGAAAAAAATCGACTTCGAGATTTCAACAGAAAGACATGTTTTGTGGTCCCTAGAACACGTTTAGACTATTTTCGGAATGATGTCTGTGTGTGTGTATGCGTGTGTGTGCTTGCGTGTGCACGCATGTGTGCCCGTGTGCGCGCGTGTGTGTATGTGATTGTAGGTGCTCTAACTCAAAAAGTACGTGCCATATTGCTACCAAACTTCATATATAACACTTTAACATGAGCATAAAGAACTGATTAGTTTTTCGACAATAATGGGTAACCAGAAGTCGAGGTTTATTCGAAACCTGATTCGGTTTTTGCGATATTTCTTCATTAAAACATCATTATTGTATATACAATTCTGTACAGAAGTTATATAGAATGTAAATTACTACAAATTTCATTTGAAACAATTTTCTAATGTCGTTATTGTTTAGGAGTTATTTATAAATAACCGGTTTTTCGGTTTTCTCCTTAACAACATCGTTATTGGTAATCTTCGTGAGGACCAAAGTTGTAGAGAATATTATTTCTTCCAAGTTTTGTTTGAAACAAATTTTTGTAGAACCATCCATTTCGGAGATATTTTGCTTTTTACTTTCCCCATACGAAGTATTGTGATCATGAAAAAAATCAACTTCGAGATTTCAGACACAGAATACGGAAAACTTTTAAAGTTACATATTAGCTCACAAGTCCTTTCCCGATTGTTTTAGAAAATGTACACATGCGTAATTGGATTCAGCATGAAATTTACATTATAGCATCGTAAACATATCTCTTGTAAGCAAAGTCTTTGAAAAGATACCGTGAATCATTTCCTCGTCTACGCGCACTATATGGGTCAACTTGAGAAATCGAAACTGCGTAGGTCCATGGAATACGAAAGACAAAAACTGCGTATTATTATTATTATTATTATTATTATAGAATGTCCATAAATTGCATTTATTATTATTGTAATCAATGAAAAATGTGTATTTGTCAAAAATTGATTTTAATGCGGTTTTATTTAGCTTTCCCTAATGTTAAATATCTATAAAACATACTTATTGATTCACTAAAATATCAGTCATGTAACGGTTTTGAATTAGCCTTTCATTTTAACCCGCTGTTTTGTGTTTCTGGGGGATGGAAGGACATGTTAGGTAAACACTGCAAACAATACAAAT
Source organism: Uropetala carovei (assembly GCA_036926305.1). NCBI lineage: Eukaryota > Metazoa > Arthropoda > Insecta > Odonata > Petaluridae > Uropetala > Uropetala carovei. The sequence continues at coordinate 10,733,601 of JAXCHB010000080.1, read as the reverse complement.
AGCAGAACAAACCGGTCATTGAAGGTCTTTGAAGGATCACCGAAGAGGAAAGTATTCTTGGTGAATTGAAAAGCGATTTTTAGAAGCATCTGAAGTGAGCTGTGTGTATTTAGTATATAGGAGACATTTCTTTCTCAAGCGGATGACCACTTTTCTCACAAGGCTCCACAAAGATGAAAGGGAAAATATTATATTTCTTCTTCGAGAAAGTGAAAAGAGGAATCGTAATTTCGTGGGAAAATGAGAATTTCATCGCAAACTTTCACGTTGATTATAAAATGTTAGAACATTAGTAAAATTACAATTCATGCATTACTGAAAAGGCCAAAGCCTCCTCTATCAAAGTATGTATAGCTTATTCAGATCTATGAATATGCCTTCCGTATTTAGACAAAAGTATGTGGTTGCGCTCCAACTTCTCAGTGCAGAAACAAAAATTTCACCGCAAATTTTGATGTTGATTATAATACGTTAGAACAATAGTAAGATTGCAGGTCATGCATTACTAAAGAGGTCAAAGCTTCCTCTATCAAAGTATGTATAGCTTATTCAGATCTATGAATATGCCTTCCGTATTTAGACAAAAGAATGTTGGTGCGCTCCAACTTCTCGGCGCAGAAACAAAAATTTCACCGCAAACTTTCACGTTGATTATAAAACGTTAGAACAATAGTAAAATTACAGGTCATGCATTACTGAGAAGGTCTAAGCTTCCTCTATCAAAATACATATACCTTATTCAGATTGACCAATCTCCCTTAAGTAATTAGCGAATTTTCGGGGCAAAAACGAAAATTTCACCGCAAACTTTATATATTATAAAAACTATATTAAAATTACAATATATGCATTACTAGAAAGGTCAAAGCTTCCTCTTTCAAAATATATTAAGTTATTAAAATTTACGAGTAAAGAAAGCAAGCACTACCTCGGACGTGCAGGACACATCACTCGGCGACATACTTCTTGTTGAAGGTGCAGGACACGTCGCTCGGCGTTAAGGGGTTAAACACTCGGTCATAAAATGAAAAACAATTTTCATCTTTAAAATTCACTCTTATTGATATTATTACTTTTACTGTGTCCGTTTTCATGTGGCTTTTTTCTTCAGTTTAAACAATGTTCATAACACTAAAGACTCGTCCAATAGAGCTATTAGATCCTGGTAAGCAAAAAGCAAATTCCTCAATTAACTTTATGAACTCACAAGGGATATAGAGTTTTCATGAAAATGCTTAAAAATTTCCTCCCATTTATCACTTGGAGAACCTTTTTTCCACTCTAACATATTGAATGTTTCTTCTAAGAACTTTTTTATTCTTGATATTTCAATAGAAAGAGATTATTCATTGATGGAACACACCTTATGTAATGCAACATTCAGATAGTTATCTACTAAGTTCACTGCTTTCAAAACATCTTCTCACTTTGGAATAGCATTAAGTAATGTCCATTCAAAGACAAACAAATTCAAAGTTTCTTGTCAATTCTTCTAAATAACTACCATATATACTCGTGTATATGCCGACTCCATGTATAGTACGACCCCTGGTTTTTTGGTGAACAAACCTGATTTTTTCATATATCTCGTTTATAGTACGACCCGAGCTTTTCACCATGGTCGATATATTTCGTTTCAATAGCTCGATGGTTACGAGTGAGATATATCGAACAACCTTGATTTTCCACACCACCATAGAATAGGCCGTAAATGTCGTAAATAGTATTTCTTGCGAGTACACTAAAATTCGGATAGGTTAAGTATCTTACTCCTAAAACATTTAATAAAAAGTGATATGAATCATGATTGCACAAGATGAAATAAAATCGTTTCAATTCTAGTACGTCTTATATTGGGCAAACAAAAAGGAATTTAGAAACACGTTTCAAAGAACACTTAGCCCATTACAGAAACAACAGAATAGACAAGTCCAGTGTAGCAGCTCATATCAACACCTGCCATCATCCCATCACAACAAAAAATTTAAAACTTCTGAAAACGGTCACCAATGAAAACAAACTAGACGCCTATGAAAGCCTCTACATACACAACAACCAAAACAAGATAATGAATAACGACGCTGGCCCCATCCCCCACTCCCCTCTATTTCAGTTAATGACCAATACACCTTTCTCTTCCCCCTCCCCTACTCCTCCAATGGTCAACAACAGTATAAATACTCCGCCTAACCCTACACACATTGACATTGCTGAAGATGACAGCATAGCTGTCGAAACGCGCGTCCTCTAAGTGGTCCTGCGAGTCTTGACACGTAAGTACCGCCTTTACGGTGGATTGGAGTTTTTTTAATTTTTCCTATTCTGTTCATTGCCTTCACGGTGTTTAGAGTTCTTCCTTTATTTAGTACGTCTTGATTACGTTCCGCGTACGTAATGGTTCCAACCACTCGTCTGTTTAATAGTTAGGGATAACAGATAAAAAGAAATTACTTTGTAATATTCCACAGTCTTTATTGTTTCTTCAATCACACACCGACCGGTTTCCACTACAAAATCATTCTAATGGTGTTACTAACCGACGTAACACTTTTAGAATGACTTTGTAGTGGAAACCGATCGGTGTGTGATTGAAGAAACAATAAAGACTGTTGAATATTACAAAGTAATTTCTTTTTTCCGAGATGTCGAAATTCCATAAAGTTACGCCGTCTACGATACTTTTAGTCCAACTCGTTCCTATCCATCCCTTGTAAAAAGACGTAAACATAAAATTCAAGAAAGGAAGTGCCCGTAAATCTTCACTTATATCAAGTATTTGTGAATTTGAAGCTGTATATATAAAAAAGATTCTACTCTTCACGAAGCAACATAACAACGATAAAGGACCTCACTGTTAAGGTTAGCCTACCATTAGAATGCGTGCGGGTGGCATAACTTCACCGAAAATGCCCGTGAAGATACATGAATTTTAAATCCTCAAATGCATTACTCGTGTATAGTACGATCCCCAATTTTTGCAATAAAAATTTGGTCGTAAAAACTCGTACTATACACGAATATATACGGTAAATGCAGTTTGGAAAAAAATATCACAGTCTTATAGAATATCTTGGATTTTACTTCACCTTTGTCTTCGAGTGATTCAACCATCGCTGACACCTTCTTAACCACAAACTTTGATTCTCTTCTCTCTGTCAATTGATATCATAAATCAGCCAGCACACCAGCTATTTCCATTAGTGAAATATTTTCATCTTTAACTTTTAAGACAGTGTCATTAAATAATTTTAGTTGATACAGTAAGAAGTGTAACCATATTTCTAATGTAGCATCTTCAAAAAATGTACAAAGAACTGCTGGGCTTGCTTTTTCAGAAAGAAAATAGGATTGTAGACCTGGATATATGCCAATTATTCATTTAATGGCTGGTTAATGTGCCAACCAATGTGTACTGCTATATCCAAGTAGCTGCTTATATTCTGTTTGAGCAAACAAACAAAATTCTTTCAGTTTTTCCACTCGAACAGTATAAATATAAAAATGCTTGTAAATCTTTACAACCATTGCCTCCATATCATATGGCACCTGATCTACTGCTGCTCAAGCAGCATTGTGGACAATATGTGCAGCACAACCTATTCCTATCACATTGGAGCCAACATTTTCTTTCAATAAATGTAAAACATTGTTTTGGCCACTTTGCTTTGACCCCCCCCCCCCATCATGGTATTAGTGTTGTCTGCACCAAATGCAATAATTTTATTTTTTTTAATTATTCTTATCCAATATTTCTTTTACATGATCATTAATTAATTTTGATGTTTCTCCTATGCAGTCTTTCAAATTAAGAAGCTTGGTTTTCACGCTTTCGCATGGATTAAAATATTTAACCATGACTGGAACAAGTTTGATAGCCTTATGTTTACAAGCGTCTGTGGATAATGATATGAAGTTGCACTTCTTCAAATCAGTTTAAACTTGCTTTTCCACAATTAGAAAAATTACATGTAAAATTATTGCTTCCGTTTCTGTAGGGGCACAGCTGAATTTTTTTCAAACATTGTTTTTACAACTTGAGATGTATGTACAGTCCGTGGACCTAAAGCTGCGATTGTGCATCACTGTGTGAAATGCATGTGTAGCTTCTTTTGCTGCCAAAACAAGATCTCCCTTTTCCATCTCCTGTTTCTTAAAAAAGTCATAAGTGTCTGGCTCGAACTTACTTCATTCAGGGCTCTTGTATGTTTTTTGGATGTGACATGATTGTTAATATCAGAGCGACCACCATGATCAACTGAAAATTTCGTTCCACTGTATGCTCATCTTTAGGTTTTACTTTTTTAATAAATCCACTCTTTTTTCAAATCTTCATTTAATTTACACTTCCTAAGTGGTGCAATGGCGATTTAGGGCTACTTTTAGTTTTTTTGGTAACCCTATTAAATAAACTAAAAGATTTTCATAGGTGAGGAATCCTCTCTCTGCTCAATAAGAAATACACACAATTTGCTGCATTAACAGATTGTCCCTCTTACATTCTTTTGTTTTTAAGTATGTATATTCGATCAATGCTAATGCTCAGAGAAAAGTAATTTAATCCAAAGAAGATTAAATGAAACTATCAAGTATTGATGCTATAATAGGATTCCTATTAAATAATTAAATAATGCACCAATCTATTAGTTTAAAAAATTAATCAGTAATTCTTTACAATATGTCTGCTGCGGATTTCTCCGGAATTAACAAACAGATCACAGTGAAACTAACATCATGTTGAAGAAACTTAACGGATCAGAGTTACCACCTAAAATTCGCAAATCAAGGATAAAAAAAGGACGATTTCACCTAATTATACATATATAAATAGAAAATAGACCATTTTACTGTGGCTAAGTATATTTACTTATTTCTTTTTTTAAATTTGTTCCCTGCGTTCTAGTTTTCTGGAATAAACAAAACCTTTGCAGGAAAAGCTCAAAACCGGGACAAAAGAGCTATTTCAATCAGTCTTTTGGGACACCGGGATAAGCACATCCGAACCAGGACTGTCCCGGCAAAACCGGAACATATGGTCACCTTACTTATAATGCTATTCATAATAATTTAAATAACTACACCCCAAATATGGAGAAAGTCATGTGTTGACCACATCAGATTTTTTAATTAAGACACTCCACAAAAATACGGAGTAAATGTATTTTGTTGTACAAATATCAATTAATACTATAAATAATTGTTAGTGTTAGTATATTTTCAATATTAATCTTATAAAAAGTTAAGAGGCCATACCTTAACATTTTACAGTTTTTAAAACAAACATTGTCTCAAAATTATTAAAAAGCCCTAAACTTGACCTTTCAGAATGTATTAAAGCCATTGATGAAACTATTGATTTTTTTTTAGATTATCTCACGACGGGATTCAACGACATAATAGTAGCAGCAGAAAAAATCGTGGAAGGACTAGAAATTCATCCAGTGTTTGTTACAGAAGAAGATTAAGAGTACGGCATAAGCATAAGCAATTAGATCATGAAGAAAATAATTTTTTCTCTGATCCCAAAGAAAATTTTTAAATAGATTCTGACTCAAATGCTATGAAAATTAAACTATGTATACTTGAGATTCTTCATAAATATAAGTGATTATGGATTTGAATAAATAGATTTTAGTATTTCCTATCGTTTTCGACTAACATATAATAAAATTACTTAGTAAAAAAATTAGGGGGGCGCCATATTATATCTCGCCTCAGGCGGCAAAATGTCTGGGCACGGCCCTGCATATATATATTTATATATGTATATGTGTGTGTGCATATATATATATATGTGTGTGTGTGTGTGTGTGTGTGTGTGTGTGTGTGCGTGTGGGTAGGTATATGTATATATATGTATGTATGTGTGTGTACACATGCATGCACTCACGCATGTACACACACACACACTAGCTGCACTGCCCGTTTTCACTGGGCTCATATTGTTATTAAAATATATCGGGCTTTTCCTACTTTGAGCCGCGCGAAATCGTTGTTCTTTTAAACGGGTGTCTCTCTGTGTACTTGATTCGGCTGCTCTATTTTGAGAATTACGCAAGCGATTTTCATTCAAACGGGGCTCTCTCTCAGGGCTTGTCTCGTCAAGGCGCCTGGCATTGTTCATTGAACGCATTTGAGAAAGTCGTAACTCAGGTTCTTCGGGTGTTTCATTATTTCTCTATAGCACTGCTCTCCTAGCCCTCGATGATGATTTAGACAACTGTGACCTAACTTTCGGCATTTTAAAACGATAGAAATTTCAAAACACAATCTAAGCCGTGCTGGAAACTTAACAGAAAGAAAGCGCGTGGAAATGTACCAAGTGAGCGAGCGGAGCATCGAGCGAGTGTGCATGCGAGATGTGCACATGCGTAGTGAGCGACTCAGGACCCGAGTCACACCGTCTGCCCCCCCCCCCACCTCTTAAACGTCATGAAGTAGCATAGGAAAATGGGTGTTCGCTGAGGCATGAGAAGAGGGCAAGGGGGGAAGGTGAGAGGGGAATGCGATCCTAGTTCCTAAGATCGCCATCGGGAAGAAGTAGACAGCGCAGTAAGTGGCGCATGCCTGGAGTTGCTTTTCTAGCTGACGGAAAATGGGTGTCAAGTTTTTGTTTTTTCCTAAAATATGACCCTTCAGACCTGAAAAAAATATAGCCTATGTTACTCCCGGAAGTATAAGGAATACACCAGTGAAACTCACATCCAATTCGGTGTAGTGGTTCTCGAGTTTATCAGTAACATACACACAAACGAACGATTTTATATATAAAAATAGTAGATATATATATATATGTGTATATATATATATATCTTAGGGAGTCTGTCCGTTGACAGGTCCATGATTATTCATGGTTAAACTTGGTTCTCCATATACCTTTATTTTCCGCAGTCTTCTTCATGTCTCGATAGCTCTCTTTCCCTTTCAAGTCGTCTACCAGCTGAAACCTTTTCCTACCTCTTTCTCTTTTTCCATCCATTTTCCTTCTAGCACTTCTTTAATCATGCACTCTCTCCTCAGGTAATGCCCAATTCAGTTCGCCTTCCTCTTTCTGATAGTCTGTATAATCGCTTGCTTCTCTCCTTTTCTTTGTAGTACTTCCTCGTTTTTCACCCTATCTGTCCATTTTATCTTCAGCATTCTTCTCCATGTCCACATTTCGAAGCTTACCAAGTATTTTATATCATTTTTTATTAGCGTCCATATTTCTGCCCCATACAAAGCTATACTCCATACATAGCATTTTATCAACCTCTTGCGGATTTCCTGCTTTATATTTCCCCTTAGTAGGAGTTTCTTTCTTCTGAAAGCGGCTTTTGCTTTTGTTATTCTAGTCCTGATTTCATTGGTACATTTTGCTTCTCTCGTTATGATGCTTCCAAGGTATTTATAATCTGAAACTTGTTCTAATGGCTTTCCTCCAATACTTATGTTCAAATTTTCTTCTTCTTTACTTGATATTTACATAACCTTTGATTTTTCTGTATTAATTTACATGCCGTATTTTCTACCTGTTATCACGAGTCTATTTATCATTTTCTGGAGTTCCTTTTCCTTTCTTGCTACATGTACTTGATCCTCCGCGTATTTCCCTGTTCTTATAATCTTTCCTCCGATTTTGAAATCTCCTGTGCCTCTCCATATATATTGAATAGAATCGGCGATAGACAGCAGCCCTGTCTTACTCCTATACCGATATGTACTCCGTTGGTGTCCGCATTCTCCGACCTGACCTTTACAACTTGATTCACATATAGATTCCTGATCAGTCTCCTGTCTTTCCAGTCTGCACCTATATTCTTTAATATCCTCATCAGCAGTACCCAATTTACTCTATCAAAGGCCTTCTGCCAGTCGACGAAACATATGCAGCAATCTTGGCTGTACTCCATTGCCCTTTCTGGTATGATTCTCACTACACCGATAGCATCTCTGGTTCCTCGTCCTTTTCTGAAGCAGAATTGATCTTCCCCTAGCATTTCTTCGGCCTTTTTCTCAAGTCTTTTATTAAGAACTAGCATAAGTGCCTGTTGAATTTCAACGGGTTTAATGAATCTAAATTTTCGTCAATGTAACATGTAAAAATCATAAGAATAAAATTGTGCACTGTTTTAACCATCGAATATTTCCATATTATAAGTCTGTTTTAATTAATTAATTAAAATCTCACAGAAATTCCTTCTGAATAAAATAGTACCTTTCTCTCTATTAAAATAGCCATTGTTATTAGTTTGAAATTGATTATAGCATTAGGATTTCAATTTCATTAAATAAGCAGAATTCCGGTTCCAAAAAATTGAATCAATCTTCAATTGCCTCTGATAATACTTTAAATAGATTTTGGAATATAATGTACCTCAATATCGTTTATCGTCTGTTCAGCACTCTTGCTTTCTCATTTTCTGAAACAACCAATTTCACCAGTTTTAAATGGATTTCAAACTTAGAAGAGAACTTGATTCAATTCTGTTAAAATAACCACATAACAAACTTCTTATTCCAAAGAAAATCCTTTTATAATATGCAATGTTAACCTAGAATTCATTCATTCTGAAAAGTGAATAAAAGTACCATGTAGGTACATATATTTCTTTCAACTAAAATAACCACTCTTAACAGATTTTAATGGATTAATGCACTAGCATATCAATTTCATGAAATAAGCAAAATTCCGGTAACAAAAAAATTTGTTCAATCTTCAATTGCCTCTGATAATACTTTAAATAGATTTCGGAATAAAATGTACCTTAATATCATTTAGCGTCCGCTCACCACTCTGGACTTCTCAGTTTCCGAAACAACAACTTTCAATAGTTTTACATTGATTTTTGCTTTGAAATATACTTGAGTCAATTCAGTACAACTTCCACTTTACATACTGTAAATTCCAAAGTAACTCCTTTTATAATAGGCAATGCTAGCCTAAAATTAATTCATTCTGTAAAGTGAATAAATAAAGTTCTTTCTTTAAACTATAATAACCACTGTTATTAGATTTAAATGGATTATAAGCCTTAGAACTTACTCTGTATTAAATAAGCACCAAACTTCCTTTTATAAAAACAAATCAATTCATTAAAAGATCCACTGTTGTTTCTTCGAAAATTGCCTGTTAACAGTTTTAAATGTCCTTTTAATTTTAATTTATATTCGTTTCCAAACTTTGGCCATTGTTACGAAATTAATTCGAGGAATAATAATATAAATTCGTAAGCACGTATGGTTTACAAAGAATTTAATTTAAGAATGATTTTTATTTCCAATTTTTCTAAAATGACACTGTTGATACTGAAAATTTTTTATATTTACGTTAATATACTTATTTTCCACAAAACACGCCAATCTCTCCCCTTCCTTCCTCTCCCTCTCTCTCTCTCTCGTATTGATGCACTCAAGGCACACTTATATTCCCATAAGGATGTATACAACAACAATGATAATGGTCGACAGAGCAACATCACGTTAAAATTGTGAGATTTCCACAAAATATGCAAATTAAACGTTTAACATGGAATATTTCGAACTGTGGGCGAAAAAAGACAAACGGAATAAGAAACTTTATAACTTTTTCTTCAAATTGTTTAAATCCGAAGGTCATCTGTTAATTTCTTCTAATTTTAATTTCCAAATGAATAAAAGCCAGCACATCGAAAAATCACGTTTTACATGTTAAGTAATGGGAAATGAAAATGCTTCACTTGGAGATGAACCAAGGAATTTGTTTGCGATTTAAATTTGTCATTCTCTGAATAAGTGTTAATCAAGTACCCCTACCAAATTTTGAGTTTCTATCATTATTATTTCTCGAGTTATTAGCATTTGTATAGCATGACCAACCAACCAACAGACAACGCCTATTACTATATTACATTCTCGTGATCTTCTAAGTGTGTGACAGTAGGCTTATCGTTCTGTAGTCATTACACTGCATTGCCTTTGGCTTCTTCTTTAGAGGGATCATTGTTGCAGCTAAGAAATCCTGAGGCCACTCTCCCGAGTCGTAAATGTTGTTAATTACTTTTTGTAATCACTTTTAGTCCTTCCGATCCCATGACTTTAAGTACTTCTGCCGGTATTCCATTGCTGCCTGTAGCTTTTCCTTTCTTTAGTTCCAGTATCACCTTTTCTACTTCGCTTTTCATAATACTTGGTCCCAAGTTGTCTTTTTCAATGCAATTCTCTCCTTCCAGTTCCATTTGTACCGATCCTGCCTGCTTTTTGTATAGTTCCTTAATGTATTCTTCCCATACCTGTGCTACATCCTTTGGTTCTGTGACTATTTTTCCATCTGTATTAATAATTCCTTTACCATGAATCCCATTAGGCTTCTTATCTTCTAACTCTATAAATTCGTTGCCTTTGTTTTTATAATATTTATATTGTTAGTAATATTTGTCAAGTACCGTTATGCGCAGGAATTTAGTTTTACTTATTTTTCAAGGATAAAAGGTTTTTTATTCCCATGATCTCCAAGAAGGAGTAGGAAAAGACATCCAAGGAAAAGATTCACAGATGGGTCCGGAAGAAATAAATGCGAATGAGTATCACTTCTGCTTCCCCAGGGTATGCAATCCCTCCTCATTATGACCGTCATAAACCGCCGATGCCTGGGTTCATGCCGTTTGTCGGTAAGTGTGAAAAGGGAAAAAGCGGCCGCCTGCATCTCTTTTCTTTTGTCAATGGAATCCGCAATCCTTCAGCGGGTGGTGGCTTCATTTCTTCACTGTATCATCCTTCCGATGAACAAAAGATTTCCAATGTGGACATGGATTCGGCAGCGGCAATAGGCATAACCTTATTGCCTTGCCGACCGGAAAAGTCGTGTTTAATGTGGGTGCGCCTTCAGAAGCATGCGATCGTACTTCTACCGCACGTGTACATTGGCAAGACATCTGTGCGGGTAATGGTGTATCTATTGTTAGAATTGGAGTTCCCCTTCAAAATATTTTCCCCAAACATTTACCCCAAACCATCTGTGCGAGTAATGGTATATGTTTTTAGAATTAGAGCTTCTCTTCAAAATATTTTCTCCATCTTTAGTTTGTGTATTTGCTTCTGAGTGGTAACGTGTATATTTGCCTTCTGCCGAAAAACTACTTTCTATAGGACATATCCAGTTTTTTACTATTGTGTCAATTTCCTTACGTTTACGTATTTTTCATACCCTTATTTCGATATGGAGTCTGACACTGACAGCGAGTGGGTTGATATCGAAATTAGTGTTTCTGGAAGTGAAACAAAAATATCAGGACAAAGTTCGCTTTCTGAAAGTGATCACGAGACAGCTGGATCATCTACTGTGTCAGGATGGACCCGTATCGACACTATTACTGATCTTCCATCCCCTCCTTCCACATTTAAATTTTCTGGAGAGTCATCAGTGAATCCGGAAATACAATCCTATACCGATGTGTTGGACAATTTCAATTATTTCGTTGACGATTTCATAGTGAAAAATCTGATATGGCCAACACATGACTTTCTCCATATTTGGGGTATAGATATTTAAATTATTATGAATAGCATTATGAGGCAAAATTATTATTTCGTATTGTAAAAGAATACAGACCTTATTGCCGTTAATTACGTATATTTTGAATATGTTTACAGAATTCACCATTACATGGTGGTGGCACTGTATTAAGAAAAAGCAAAATATCTCCGAAATGGATGGCTCTAAGAAAATTTGTTTTAAACAAAACATGGAAGAAATATTATTCTCTACAACTTTGGTCCTCATGAAGATTACCAATAACGATGTTTTTAAGGAGATATTTGACGGAAACCGAAAAAACCGATAATTTTTTATAAATAATTCCTAAACAATAACTGCTATGGAAAATTGTTTCAAATGAAAGTTGTAGGAAACTACATTCTCTATAACTTTCGTATTGAATTGTATATAATGATGTTTTAACGAAGAAATATCACAAAAACCAAATCGGGTTTCGAATAAACCTCGACTTCCGGTTAACCGTTATTGTCCAAAAACTAATCAGTTCTTTGTGCTCGTGCTAAAGTGTTATTTATGAAGTTTGGTAAGGATATGGCACGTACTTTTTGAGTTAGAGCGCCGAATGAGTTTTCTAGAAAACACAAAAAAGATGCGGACACGGGTGAACTTTTGGAATTTTTTTTAAAAATTCATAACTTTTTATGTTTTCATTTTATTTTGATGAAATTTTTTTGTGAATATACATAAAAGATGAAATTTTTAAACAGTATCATTTAAAATATCATATGTCGCACACAAACATTGCTGCAGTAGAAGCGAATAAACACCAATCACTTAATTTTCCGGTGCACGTTCATGGTTTATATTAACTTTCGGCATCGCCAGAACTATGAAATGTATTGTCATGAAATCTTATTCAAAAAAACATTTAAACATTACTGAACATTTCATTCGCTGAATGTAACTATCTAAACCAATTAGTGGAAAAGTTTGTTGCATGTCAACTTTTCCATGTCTTCACTGGAAATTTTTAACTAAATGTATTTATGATTTCTTAAAAGAAGTTTCATTAATAATATAAACGTTTTAGTTATGCAGTCATCATCCTCAATCATTACAGAAGTAACAGAAAAAATTGTCACATTTAGTTCATTGGAAGCGGAGATATGAAGTGCTATTGATCACGAATGATTTAGACACAGAATAGAGAAAACTTTTAAAAGTTACATATTAGCTCACAAGTCCTTTCCCGATTGTTTTAGAAAATGTACACATGCGTAATTGAATTCAGCATGAAATTTACCTTATAACACCTTAAAAATATCTAGTAAGCTTCTCTGTGAAAAGATAAAAAAGATGTTTATGAAGCTTTCTCCAGGTCAAGCTCACTCGCCTCCGCAGATGGCTCATACAACAAAGGATCCTTTCTTTCGAAGACAGAGTAGTAGGTCATTGCGTAGGTCCGTGGTCTCTAGTATGCTGTATATTTACAAGATGTTTTCCTCGAGAAGCTCCACAGAAAAAGAAGCATATGTTTGAGAAGATTCCCTTTACCTCACTTCAAACACCAAGGAAAGCATTCCTAGTGCATTGAAAAGCAATTTTTCGAACGACAAGCACCGTAATATTATGGCAGAAATGAAAAATCCAGAGCAAACTTTATCGTACATTATAAAATACACAAACAAAATGAAAAATAGAAGACATGCATTACTACAAAGGCCAAAGCTTCCTCTTTCACAATATGTAAAGGTTATTTAGATATATGAAACTTCCTTGCACCAAAAGGTGATGAAATGTGATGGCACACCATAAATTCGTGGCAAAATGAAAAATCGAGCGCAAACTTATCGTACATTATAAAATCCTAAACCAAAATGAAAAATACAGGACATGCATTATTACAAAGGCCAAACTTCCTCTTTCAAAATGTATAAAGCATATTTATATATACAAAACTCCGTTATGCCAAAAGGCGATGAAAGGTGCTGGCGCATGGTAATTTTGTGAAAAGTCGAGCGCAAAATTTATCATACATTATAAATTATAAAAACACAATAAAAAATACAAGACATGAATTACTAGAAAGGCCAAAGCTTCCTATTTCAAAATATGAAAAGATTATTCAGATTTAAGTATGTCCCTTGCGTCAAAAGACAATTAAATGTAGTGCTGACGCACCGTAATTTCGAAGCAAAAATGAAAATTTTGGCGCAAAATTTAACGTAGAATATAAAACACAGAAACACTACTAAAATTACAAAACATGCACTACTAGAAAGGCCAAATCTTCCTCTTTGAAAATATATAAAGTTTATTTAGATATGAGAATGTCTCTTGCGCCAAAAGACAATTAAATGTAGTGCTGACAGAGGACGTAATAGTACGTATGACGGCATCTAGGGGTTAACCTTCTAATTTAAAAAAATATTTTCCTTTTTCATTTTCTCCATTTGAATAACATAGGGATGAGTGCAGCTAAGTTTTCATTTGAAATTTAAAATTACTTAGAAACATGGTACAAACTTGAGACTTGGATGGTTGTATGCAGGAAAGAATAAAGTCAGAATCCCAATCCTGATCTAATCAGCATAAAAATGCATTTAGAATTATAAAAATAGGAGATTTTATCAGTTTTATGACAATGCCAATTATAAGCTACCATGACAATTGTCGCCGAAGTTGAGAGTCCAGTGCATTCATATGCGAAATATTTTAACATAAAATCGTTTTTCAATTTCTGTGTGCGATATTTCGAGTGGTGCTGGTTGCCAGCCACCAGTTTCCACCGCATCGCCATCTTTGTCTGTACAGCAGTGTTTATTTGTGCAATTATTTAAATATTTTATTGCATTTTGCCCTATCTCTCTATATTATAAAATCGACGATTGTGACTAAAAGACCCCTGCTTAGAAAAACTAACCATTTATACCATAATTAGAGATTTTATAATATTTTTTGGCTCTCTGGGAACGGAACCCCACTATAACATGTAAATCTATGTTTGACTTTCGTACATTCGACTTTCGTACACATTTTCAGGAACGTATGTGTACGAAAGTACGGGGTTGCCCATATTTATCTATTAAAGCAGGGATCAGCAACCATTTCTATATGGCGGGCCACATTTGTTGTTGCAAATGCTTTGGAGGGCCGCATTGGATATCACGAGAGCTCCAGTGGGCCGGATGAGCATTTAGATCAGAAGTTATCTAGAGATTTTGTGGTCCCATATTAGTAAAAATCAATTCTAATTAGTTTACTAGCATTAAAACCCCAACAAAATATTTTGAGACCCTAATTTCAATGAAAAAATATGGAATTGAGTGAGTTAAACTATGTATATCGATCATTTTTCATCATGGCTTCGCGGGCCACATAAAATGCTCTTGGGGGCTGCATGACGCCCACGGGCCATAGGTTGCCGACCCCTGTATTAAAGTGTATTACATTTATATTTTAACATCATTAAAATTTAGCATTAATCATCAATTAAATATGAATTTAATCAAGGTTTTTCATCCTTCAGTGTTGCTTCATTATGTCACTGAGAGAAAATTTTTCATGTAAGAGTGTCTCTGAATTTGTAATGGGAGCTAATATGAAAATATACAAGGTGCGATCAAAAAGTTCCCGGACTGGCCACGTGGAGCCCTAATCGGACTTAGTACAGACTTGGGCCACTAGGTAGCACTAAAGAGCTTCAATGTGAAGCAGTGTTCGGTGTGCCATGTTGATACACACTAGCATTTTTTTTCACGAGCGTTTTTATGCGTTAGTGTTAGTGGTGTTCTGCGATTTTTGTGAGAAGAGAAATTACAGACTTGAAGGAGCAGCACTGGGATGACTGCTGTTTGGTTTCTGGGTCGTAGACATAAACTCAGTTTTCATCACCAGTTATGACCTTGGAAAGGAAGTTTCGGTCGTTTCTGACCTGTTCCTGGAGGTCCCTGCACACTGTGAGCTGGCGTTGCCTCTGGTCCTGGGTCAGCAAGTGGGGCACGAATTTGGCAGCCTCATGTTGAGTACCTTTGCGAGAATGCATTGGCATGTACCGAACGATAGGCCAACGATGCTGCAGATGTTGTTAATCATTCGCCAATGGTTCTCGAGCATGGCCCGATGCACTTTTTCAACATTTCCTTCGGTTCTGCTGGTTGAGGGCCGACCAGAACGTACAGAATCCTCAACCAACGTTTGTCCACGTTTGAACCATGAGAACCACTCGAAAGTCTGGGTTCTGCCCATGGCATCATCACCAAATGCTTGTTTAAGCATTTCGTGGGTCTCCGATGCAGTTTTGTGGAGTTTGAAGTAAAACTTGATGCACACGTGCTGCTCCTTCAAGTCTGCAATTTCTCTTCTCGCAAAAGTCACAGGACACCACTAACACTAACTCACAAAAACACTTGAGTATATCAACGTGACACTCAGAACACTGCTTCACAATGAAGCTCTTTAGCGCTACCTAGCGGCCCAAGTCCGTACTATGTTTGGTTAGCGCTCCACGTGGCCAGTCTGGCAACTTTTTGATCGCAGCTTGTATTTCTTGGTGAAATGAATTTCATAAATTCATCCCTATCATTGACCGAGGGATAACTATACTTAGGATAAATACCATTAACAATAAAAGGGTAATATGAAAAGTTTTTACCTGGTCATCCTGGAGAATGGCAGCTGAAACATGTCTCCAGAGACGTTCTGATTCAAACTCTCCTTGGTGCTCAACGGGGACAGTATATCGTTTAAGCCGCTTAGAGCGTACTTCTGGAGTTACACTCCAAAAGACTTGCTCTTCCTAATAGGAGCAATTGAATTCATTAATATTTTCAATGATATCTGAATGTTTGTTAAAGATAAAATATCATGAAACAAAAAATTGATAGTATTTCCAAAATAGTGTTCGGTACTTTCCTGTTAACGGGAATACCTCAAAAAATAAACATGTATTCTTGTGATATGTTACGACGTATTTGTTTGTTAACAATGCGTAATAACGGGGGAATTACTTAAAAATCACACTTTTTTGAAACTTATTTATTAATAAAAGCAACATAATTACTAATACAATCTAAATTTATGTTACAAGGGGGCCAATATGTCTTTATGGCATTTAAAATAGCTGGAAATATATTGATTTCTTCGTTATGTTGTCGCCACATGAATTCTTCTGCTGACAGGCTTTCGCATTGCATTTCCAAAATATTCTGTCACAGTTTCATAATATGATCCTTCTTGCACATTCACCCTTTAGTTAAAATACCATGGTCTTGAAGCACTCTCCGGCAAGCTCCACAAATTCATCATTAAGGGATCAACGTAAATATCTTAACGAGATTTGTTACGCATTGTTAACAAACAAAATATCACAACATATCACAACAATACGTATTTATTTTTTGAGGTATTCCCGTTAACACGAAAGTACCTAGTGTTCTTATGACAACCTTAGTTCTAAAATTTGCTACATTCACGTATTCCCCATTTTACGCAAGGGATGTGTTCCTGGATCTTTAGTCTTTAAGTGAGGATGATGTTTACATACAAATAAATATAATAAGAGAGGGTATCATTCTGAAGATTCAGACACTGAACATACATATAGCACGATAAACAAAAAATAACAGGTTACTAAACAGCCTTTATTTAAAAATATACTTTACATACATTTAAATAAGATTTTAACAAATAATTCTTAATCTGAGAAAAACTAAGAAGACGTGGATGTGAAATGGCATGAAGATGTTGAAATATTTCTTTCAAATCCTTGGAGGATAGCATTTTATCAGGATCGACATTTTTGCAGAGCTCTTCTTCTTTCTTGTTCTTCTGTTCCTACAGCTGAATGAGATCTTTTTTGTTCAACTCCTCCGGGTCAGAATTGAGCAAATCCACCACGTTGTCATTATCCACCTCCTCCATGACGAGATTGTGGGCCAAGGGGACAATTTCCTCCCTTACCTTAGACATTTCCTCTACTGTAGATCCAGAAAAGTCACTGACAGCATCCAGCAAAATCTTTCTCCAAATTGGCTAAAAGTGCATTTTGGAATCAAAGATTCTATCCAAGTAGGCCAAAATGCGCATTTAGACAATTTTTTTGAAAGGATGTACTCTTGTGTGGTTTTTGGTTTGTGTGTTCATGTGCATGTGTGAACAAAGGATCCCTGGCGTGGAGTATTTTACTAGTAGGCCGGTGCAAAATGGACCTAGTGGGGCTGGGTCGATCAGCTGACAGAGCCATAATTTTATTATTTGGCATACATGAATAAAGATATGAAAGAACAAATTTTTATGTCCGTCTTTAACTAAATTTGCTGCAGGTTTCCTTTCCATATCTTTAACATCTCACATCTCTCCCTCCTCCTCCTCCTTCATTGCCTCTCTCTACCTACATCCCTCTCTCCCCCTTTGCAAACTCTTGTTTAAGTCCAGGGATTTCCTTACACGCCAGCATCTTTTTGCACTCTGTTCTAAGGTAACATACAAGTTTGGTTGAGAATGAAGTGGCTGTTCTCGAATAGCATGTGACAGAATAGCCAAGTGTACGAAGAAATATGGGATAATAACAGAAAGCCCACTCCCACAGCCAGGTAATCACTGGGATTGACTGGCCAAATTTTCCCCATTGTCACCCTTATTCTACTAATTTCTTGAACCACCACTGATTTTGCTTGCTCTCGGTGCTCGAAGAAGGTGATGATTTAAATGATGACATCAATCATTTTCTCATGATGTCTTGTCTTCATAATTCATCATTCGGTCAGTTCAACTTACTCAGATGTGATAGTTCAGTACAGTAGTTGATAATTTCTTTGTGGTATTTGCAAATAAAACATTTTGATGAGTAGCTTCTCATTGCACATCATATTATCACAATTATCAATCTCACACACAATCTCAAAGCTCCACTTATAACAATACAGGCAACTCCCGAGATTCGACGGGGATGTGTTCCTGAAAACGTGGTCGAATCTCGAACCGTTGAATGTCAAATCAGCACAAATTCAAACAATAAGAGCAGAAATAACAACGACTAGACTGAAACTAAACCTCTCATGGTTGGGCAGGCCGAAAATTACTTCGCGTAAACTAGTTCCTAATTCGACCGATCGATCGGCTGGGTCGATTTGACCAGTCGAATTCTCGAGTTGGTCGAATCTCGAACGGTCGAATCTCAGGAGTCGCCTGTATTTATAAAGCATATAAAATTATACTTACTTTATCTGTTATGCAAGTTTATTATGACAGAAGTTTCAACATTTTAAGTTATATTAAAAATAAATTATGAAATAGATTGGGAGATGAAAATGTTGATTCCTTTAATACTATGTCGGCGAATAGCGATATTCTGCTCAAACATGAAAATGGCCTAATAATAAGAAAATAATGCAAAAATAGTAAGGAATTTTATGACAAATTATCAATTTAATAAAGCATTTCTTATTACTATTTATCTTTAATATTTTGCATCTTAAAAATTACATACAGTATAGAACCTTTTATCTGGATTCCAGTAATCTGTAAATCCAGTAAACCGGCTGTTTTTAAAAATAATGCATTTTTCCAAAATTTGCTAGAAGAAGGAAATTTAAAGCTTTGCTAGTGATTTGGGTGTACTCCGGTGAACAAGTGAACATGTAATTTGGAAGAGAACAAGGAATTTATATTGGAAAGTACCCGATTACATGAGCCGGCAAGGATAATTGTGGGGCCAGGTCCTAAGTGTGTGCGCTCGGGACCTCTTACACATCAAACATTTTTAATAGTTAATTTGAATAAATAAAGCAGTCTCTCTCGCTATGATACTTCGATATTTTTTCAGATATCCTTTAAAATTGCATATACTTCATAAGTATGACAAATATTATTTTCAGAGTGCAGGGGCTCTTTAAGTGTGGGGCACTGTTCACACCACCATCAAGCCTACCCTGCCGATTACTGTAGTATTACTATTACTGTACAGTACAGGCAGTGATGAGCTCTAAAAAAGAAAAGAAGGTCGTATGGAAAATTGGATAAGGTTGGCAGGGGAGGCCTACATGCCAGGGGTACCAGATCACTGTAATTTAGTAATACCATTCTACTAGCTTAACAAGTGTCGTGTTTGTAATACAGTAAAACCCCCAAATTTGTGGCTTCTAAATTCGTGTGCTTCGCAGTTTCATGGTTTTGGACTACTGCTGTCATCTTTGAAGTGAAGAGAAAAAGCACTAAACAAATGAATTTCCTCATCCTCCAGGTTTTTTTTCCTCACACTGTGACCCCGTTTCCCGAAAATGTGTACCAAGAGGAAAGCAAGTGATAAGACAGAAAGCAGAAGCAAAAAGAAGACACTGACTTTAACCAATTGAGTGGGTATGCCGTATATATCCGACACGCTGGTTTTCAGGCCATCCGCTATGGGTATGCCAAAATAGTCCATCATGAAACATCTCTGGCATCTAGCTGTGTCCTTCTAGTACAGCTTAGAGCCCATATATGGTATTTTCTTCCTTTTACAGAGAAAAAATACGCTTCGTACAAAAACCCTGCATGTGTAATGCGGGAATGCCTATACCTGCCCCTGCTGTTGTGAAAGTGGAGGTGTGGCCTCTAATGCCCTTTTCGCATCCCCTTGCGAATTTTAACCAGTAGTACCACTTTCCTCTAACTGTACAGGATATTTCTAGGCAACTGGAGCAATAAAATCCTCCTATCCATTGCAGTGAATGTTTCATATGCAAAACATACGTGAAGAAATATTCTCAGAAGATTGAGAGGCATATTTGTGATATTATGATTAAAAGTGAAGCTTAAGTGAGAAAATTGAGTTGCAAATAAACATGCTAGTGGCCAGAGTGCGCCATCAGTGGGCAGGCAATATGCGATAAACTGTAAGGCTATGGCAGATTTAAATGCCACATTGTATTCGTTCAAAACCACTTTTAGCCTACCCTTTCATCATTTATTGTTGTCAAAGTAATGGAGAAGCGTGAACTTAACGCCCATTTTCTTATAAGGCATTTGCTTCTATTTTTGCAGATTCCAAATTTGTAGTTTTCGGGAACGTAAGCCCCGTGAATTTGGGGGTTCTACTGGATATACCAATTCATACAATGTTGATAAATGAATGTCAGATAAGGCAAAATGTACTTGAAAGGACAAAATCAAGAAATTTTCATATTTTCTAAAAATTTAACAACTGTCTCGCAATTTTAGAGAAAAATTAACAACAGGCTAACACGAGCTGGCTTCAGGTATATATTATACTAGCAGAATTTCCCGTTCAATTTCAACGGATTTAGTGAAGCTACTACAGCACAACATACAAACTCTTTAAAATATAAAGTAGATACTTTTTAAATTACAATTAGCTTTTCTTAACATTTAATCATATTTGCTTGTAACAATCCGTTTCCGAGCCTATTGCATTCAAATATAACTATAATTGCATTTCCTATCATATCACTTTCGCCAAATCCAGCTTCATTTCTAGCGTAATTATGCCTCATTGAAATATTTACCATATTCACCCGAATCCAAGACGACCCTGAATCTAAGACGACCCCCCATTTGGATGATTCCAAAACAGAAAAAAGCTAAAATTGACCTTCATTACTACAAAAATTATAAATCTTGTCAAATCGTTATTTTCTCCTATACTTTTCTTGAATATCATTGTCTTTTAACATTTTAAAATCATAAGATCACATAACAAATAGAACCATTCAGGTTTTCAAACAAATTAAATGGTAGCATTCATTTTAAGATAACATTAAAAATAAAGTAAATACATTGAAAGAATATACTCATTTCAGGACAACAAAAAAACATTTCAATCCAAGTGCTGCATAAAATCATTTTACTGTGTTAGACATCGTCACTGTCTATGCAACCTTCACTATTTTCCTCACGCTCACTATCTTTATCGCTGTCAACTTCATCATCAGTCTCCCACAAAACAAATACTTTCACTATTATTTTTGCATTTATTTGTTGCCACGATGCCTTGATCCATTGGCAGAGCATTGCAACTTCAGGTTTCTTAAGATTTCCTTTTGGTGTTAAAGTGTGTTCCACTTTGTAACCACTCAGAACACAAAACCTTTAAATTATTTTTAAAACACTTATTGACAACAACATATAAAACTTGAAGTTGCGATGTCATTCCTCCAGGTATTACAATAAGATCAGTATTCATCGCACTCATTATGTTTTTAATTTCAGGAGATAAGTGTCCTTTGAATGCATCCAGTGAAAGCATTGCTCTTTGTTTTAGTAAAGCTCCTGGCCGTCTATTCCACACCACACGTAACCAATCTCTCATTAGTTCTTTAGTCATCCACCCCTTTTCTTGACACCTAACTATTATTCCACTTGGCAAATGTTCCTTAGGCATTGTTTCCCGCTTTAGATTCACATATGGGGGTAATTTAGTCCCATCTGCTAAAACCGCCAACATTACCGTGACTCGCATTTTTTCGTTGCCTGTATTTTTAATTAGGACGGACTTCGCACCTTTTTCGTTTACAGTATAATTAGATGGCATGTCGAAGGAAACCGGAGTTTCATCGGCATTTCCTATTTGGCTCAAAAGGTAATTATTGGTTTTTCTAAGTCCAATTACGTATTTCTGGTAAGCGAGAAGTTTTTCAACATAGTCTTCTGGCAATTTCTGACACAGTGAAGTTCATCGCGGTAAAGAAAAATTATTTCGTCGCATCATTCTTACGCACCAACCTCTGCTGGCCTTGAATTCTTGCAATGATATATTAAGTCCTCTAGCAATTTCATGAGCTTTAAGTATAATACTTTCAGTCGAAACAGGCATACCGTTCTGCCTCATGGTGCGCACAAACATGACTACTTCTTCTTCTATGCCATGAAATCGGCCTAATTTTGGACCACTGAACGACTTCCTTGTGGCTTTGGCTTTTTCTAGTTCCTGTTTTGAGAGTTTCCATCGACGCACATTTGCCTCAGATACACCGAACTTTCTACTCGCATCACAGTTATTAGTTTTTTCGGCGTAATTTATCACGATCAGCTTAAAATTTGCATCATAGCTCAGTCTAATTCTTTTTGTTAACTTTCCCTTTGCACTCGTGCCGCATACTTCAACATGATCTGTCATTTTAACTTAAGGGTTGTGCATTTAAATCAAGAATGCACAACTCAAAATTACTGTCACACTTATTGAATTGCGATGAGTCGTTTGAAATGGGAATCCCAATGATTTCCACTCTCATATGTTTTTACCTTGCGGTTGCCATTACGTGCAAGATGAAAGTACATCGTCTGTGGTATGATCGTCGACGATGATTATTAGTCTAAATAATTATTATTCCCGTCATGTTTTTCTTATTGTCATTACTATTTGTTTATTTCACTTGTTTATGTACATATTTGAATTTGCTGTTGTGAATTGTTTACTCTAATATACCATTTGTTGTAAAAACCATTGATTAAATGCTTAAATATACTTCGTATTCGAATGTAAGACGACTCTTGATATTTACAGCTGACAATTTGGAAAAAAAGGTCGTCTTAGATTCAGGTGAATACGGTACTTTTATGTCTTGAAAAAGCAACGTACAATTGTCCATGAATGAACACTGACTGGTAAATGTACATCAGATACGTTAGCTTATTTACGTTAATAAACATTATAATGAAGAATATAATGATTTTCCTTACAAAAAATGTAAGATTCCAGTATTCAATAGACATAAGAAGGTTCAATTACTTTCATCAATAAACACTTCCTGATTGATAATCAGTATCTATTTATGTTGCTATCCATAAACATCGATACGTTGCTTAAACAAAAGTGCGAAACGAATAATGCTAAATTTTCGTCTATTTATAAGCTTCATTGAAGCTAACTGAATCGGAGGTAACAATGACGGCCACCTTGGCAAAGCCCGGAAACAGTACGAAAAATCCACAAAACTTCAAAACAAATAGCATATTTCTGAAAACTTTGACCGTGTAACATGTAAACTTTGCAGAAATAAGATAGTATAGAGTTTTATTTGTCGAATAAAGCAAAAACAAAAAAAAACGGCCCATATTTATGTATTTTAATGTTTGAAGGAAGAATACCTTGCAAGTCAAGAAATGGATTCATACGTGTTATCTTATGGAAAAACGTTAATCCCCTATATTGGCAGCACTGATTAATCCCGGTTGACCAAATCTTGACCATTCACTTAGTTAAGATGTAAGGAAGAATCATACCAAATTTGGTTATTCTAGGTTTTATCATTTAGGAGTACTTCCATGAACAAACGAACAAACACGCTTCAAAATATATTATAATAGATTTGTGCTCGAAATGAAGTATTACGAAATGGAATGCACATTATGGTAGTATAATTGAAATAACTGATAAAACATTTACGATAGTGTTAAATTTTGATTTTTACTTTCTCATACGAAGTATCGAGAAACTATTGATATCGCAAAAAAATTCAACCTCAAGATTTTTACGGAAATATACATTTTAAGTGTCACTGAATCCAAAAGTGGTTTTTGCAATGCCGTCTGTCTGTCTGTTAGTCTGTCTTCCTGTCTGTTACTGGCTCTAAAGCCTAAACAGTAAAGCAAAAATGAATGAAATCTTGTACTTTGGTATTTTATCATACTGAGCAGAGTATATGTAAAAATGGTTGTCATTGCTCAACAATTAAGGGTAGTTTATTCTAAGCATTTTTAAAAACAATTCCATTTCCTCAAAAACGATTATTATCAAATTTCGCATTGTTACTTGAGTTTAGGTCTTCAATAATACTGTATGGTTCATATTTCTCAAAAAATGAATATAAGGCTAGTTTATTCTAGGCAACTTTAACAATAATTCGATTCTCCCAAAAACGGCTCTAACGATTTTGATCAAATTTCGTACAGTTACTTGAGTATAGATCTACAATAATACTACGTATTTCATTTTTGTCAATGAATGACTATAAGGATAGTTTATTCTTGGGCAACTTTAACAAAAATTGGATTTTCTAAAAACAGGCTCACACGATTTTCATTTTCTAAAGATAACTAAACAATGCATTAGTATATGAGAAGGTTTGTACAATGTATGCTGTACCGATTTTTTCCTTATGTACTACAACGAAGTAAAGTAAAGAAAAAAACTTTAATATTACAGTAAAACCTCTTTCCCCTTAGAACAAAGAACTCCATATAATGAAATGCAGTGCCAGTCCAGAAAATTTCATTAGCTTAACTGTATAGAAAACCTCTATATTACGAACCTCCGATAATTACCAAACCTCTCATTTACGAAATATAAATTGCACCCGTTCCACTAAAAATGAACCTCTATACAGCGAAATTTATAAATAAAAATAAAAGTTAATGGATTTTATGCACTTTTATAAAGCAGATGCCATATATAATCAATGCCATCTATTTACATGGTAAAGGTACTATTTCAAACACTACTAAGACTATCCAGTCTCATTGACGATCATGATACATTAATGATACATGTGCTTGTGTTTTTGTAGATTGTAATCGTTTTCTTTTTACGTAAGTATAAATGTATGATTATGTACTAAAATTACCGCATTTAATCGATTGTAAGTTGATCTTTTTTTACCTTTTTACCATCACAGAAATCACCACTCGGCTTAGAATCGGTGTAAAAAAAGTAGTCAATGAATTTATATCTGTAGTTACATTATAATGCAAGATATAAGTGTATTAAAGTGGAAGTAAACTATCTACTTTAAATGTATGCAAAAAAGAATCAAAATGACTGAACACCTACAAAAAATAAATTATGTAAATAATATGTGGCGCATCAAAGTCATAAAAAAATGCAGCGATAGTGCTTGTATGCGTAAGAAGCTACATATGTACACAATGTTTCATTTTACTCGTGAATCAAAACATTTGCCTTTCCTACCCCCCTCCTCTCCCTATCTTATTTCAGTGTCTCTAGCATGCTCGTACTGGGATTTCCTGAGTGAACTGTTACTTCCTTGTGCCTTAGCGGCATAGCAGCCAACTTGGGAAAATAATTTAAGAATAAAAGTGAAAAGAAATGCCCAGGTGATACTCGTGTAGTGTAGTACTAACGTATGTTATGTAATATGGTGTCCATATCTGACTGACAAGAAATGGCTATTTTTTTTTTACAAGAATAAGATCCCGGGAGATAATGAGGTCAAATTACTATTTTAGTAGAAGTTGTTATGAATAAGTGAATAAAATGTATTTATGTCGCCGTAATTTTAGTTAATACTCTTTATTTAATTACAAACTGAAAATCTGAGGCGTTCATACTTGTTGGTATTTTGAAATACCCAGCTGTCTAAGCACTTTAAAATCAAAATTTTTCCTTGCGTGGCCTTGTGAAAAGTGAGGGTCGGCTTACGATCAGTGTTGGCATACAATCGATTAAATACGGTAATTATAAATGCTAATACATACCGTATATCTTTCGAGTATTTAACTTTTAACGTACAAATTTAAATCCCGTGTTGGGCACTCATGGCTGGATTTAATGTGCGATATTTAAAGAAACAAGTTAGGAAAGTGTACAACATATCACAAATGGGCGCGTTTCGTGCAATGGAGTATTAGAAAGAAATTATATACCTGTACGTGAGGGAAATAGCGTTTTAAAGTTCTTATATTCTTCAAAATGAACCCATTTTCTTCCTAATTAATAATATTGCATGCACGCATAAGGAAATTAAATGTTTGTTTGTGAGATTGTTTATGATAGCAGCAATGAAGAAGTAACCATGAAAGAAATTTTCTGTTCAACTCGAATTAAGACATTCTCATTTGATTCTCTTGATAATGGCTACTCCTACGATAAAAATGTATAGGAAAAAAAATACTCTTCTTTACAAGTTCTACAACTTTTATTTGAAAAATATTTTGATATGAGCAATACTTTATGAGATATGACGAAAATGTAATTTTTTGTCACCAGTAAAGTGGTACCCCCGATTGGCGTAAGTGATTCATTTTTGCGATTTTCTTCTTATATTTGATTGTATATTGTATTGTATTGTAGTATCCTGGGTGTGTCAGTACACTGCATGTACCTGCTAGTGGTAGGATGCAGGCAACAGATTGCTTGCTTGCAAGGTAGTCTCTAATAGGGATCCTAGCTTGTACAGAATAGCGTAAGCGTGCTTGGGGTAATACTGAGCTTTGGTTGCGTTTGTGGCAGTCTGGCCAAAATGTGCCAATACTGACCAGTAATGTGCCTTACTGTTAGCAGGAAATGCTGCATCAGCATGGGTACGACTTAGGCTGGTAATCTAGTCTACTCTAATTTACCATTACTAACAAAGCTATAGAAAAGCCTCGGATGACCAAAGCCATGGTGGGCGGCAGAGGTCAAAACTGGTTGGCCCATCATTAGACGACTTACGCAAGTGGAAATTAGGCATGTGGAATGTTAGAGGAGTGTATGGCAAAGAACATGAGTTGGTGAATGAAATGAATGTACAAGGATTGGATGTGCTGTGTGTATGTGAGACAAAAAGGAAGGGGAGTAATGCTGTGGTAATGAATGATGGTAGTTTGGCTCTGTGATCTGGTATGGATGTATGTACATAAGGGAGTCAAGGAGTTGGTTTAATTCTGAATGAAAGAGCTAAAATGTATGTGAGAAAGTATGAATTTGTGTCACCCAGATTGTTGTGGGTTCGTATGAAAGCAGGAATTCGTAGAATTCTGTTGGTTGCGTGTTATGCTCCTGTGGATAGTGAGAGTGAAACAGTTAGAGATGAGTTTTGGGAGAAATTGACAGATGTGTTGAATAATTGTGATGCAGGTGAGAGAATAATTGTACTTGGTGATATGAGTGGATGGGTAGGTGTCAGACGGGAGGGCATTGAGAAAGTGGTGGGCCCCTTTGGTGACCCCAGAGTAAATGATAATGGTGAGAGTTTGATTGGGATTTGCATGGAAAAGAGTTTGTTTGTTTCAAATACATGGTATAAGCATAAGAACATCCACATGTATACATGGCAGAGGGGTGACTCAAAAAGTATGATTGATTTAGTTCTCTATGATGAAAGACTGAGAGATCTGGTGAAGGATACAAGGGTGATGAGGGGAGCTGAATGTGGGACAGACCATTTTTTGGTTGTCTCTAGAGTGGATCTTGGAAGGAAGTGGACCTGGAGGAAGAGTAAGGGTGTGAAACAGACTAGAGTGAAAGTAGAGAGATTGAAAGAGTGTGAGATCAAGTATATGAATGTGTTGGAATGTAAATTAACTGCCCAGAAGACTGAATGGGAAGAGGATATAAGGAAAGGAAATGTGGAAGATGCTTGAAATAGACTGAAAGAGAATGTTACACAGTGTGCTTCAGGGGTGTGTGGAATGACTTTAGTGGGCTGTATGAAAAAGGATGCTTGGTGGAATGAAACAGTGAGTGAAGCAGTTAATGAGAAGGAGGAGGAGGCATATAAGAAGATGATTGCTGCAAGGAATGATAATGAAAGAAGGATTCTGCATGATGATTACAGGAAGAAAAATAAGGCTGCTAAGAATGCAGTTAAGGAAAGCAAAGAACGAGTACGTCTGAATGAGGTTGTAAAGATGCAGAATGATTTTGAAGGGAATAAGAAGTTATTCTGGAAGTGGATAAAAAGAGCGAGACAGGGCAGCAACAATGGAATGAATGGGATTGTAAATAAGGATGGAGAAACAGTGTGGAATGAACGTGAAGTGACAGAATGTTGGAAGGAGTATTTTGAAGACTTGTATGGAGGTAGTTCTGAAGAGTCTGGCATCCAAAGTGATACTGAATGTATGAATGTGTCCAGTAAAGAAAGAGTTGACAAACATGAAATTAAGGCATGTGTGAAAATGTTGAGGAATGGGAAGGCTGCAGGCGTGGATGGAATTACAGGTGAAATGTTGAAATATGGATGTAGCTTACTTATGAGTTAGATGAGTGATTTATTTAATTTGTGTGTTAACATTACAGTTGTATCAGATGATTGGAAGAATGCCATCATTGCTCCTTTGTACAAAGGGAAGGGTAGTAAAGTAGAATGTAAGAATTACAGAGCTATTAGTTTATTGAGTATACCTGGGAAAGTGTTTGGTGAAGTACTTATTGAAAAGGTTAGAATGGCTACTATGAGTAAAATTTAGGGGGTACAATGTGGTTTCATGCCAGGTAGGGGGTGTTCTGATCAGATTTTTGCTCTCCAACAAGTAATCAAGAAGTGTATGAATGTGAGAAAGAAAGTGTAATGTGCATTTGCGGATTTGGAGAAGGCCTATGACAGAGTCAATAGAAATGACCTGTGGAATGTTCTGGCTGAGTATGGAGTGAATGACTGGTTAGTGAATGCAGTGAGAGCAGTCTACTCAGGAAGTAAGGCTCGCGTAAGAATAAATGGTGTGCTGAGTGACTGGTTTAAGATTGAAAGTGGTGTTCGGCAAGGGTGGTTGTTTAATGTGTTTATGGATAAATGTGTGACGGAAGCCTGTGCAAATACGAATGGTCCGAGGATTGCGGAAGTGAATGTGTGGGTGCTGTTGTATGCTGATGATGCTGTGTTGATATCTGAAATGCCGAATGAGTTGCAAAGAATGTTAGATAGTATGGCTGAAGTTACAGAGAGAATGGATCTGAAAATCAATGTGTCAAAAACAAAGGTTGTTGTGTTTGATAGAATGAATGAATTGAATGACTGTAGGCTGCACATAAATGGTGAAGTTGTTGAACAGGTGGATGAGTTTGTGTACTTGGGAAGAATGTTTCCTAAAAATGGAAGAATAGATGGAGAGATAGAAAGGCGTGTGAATGCGGGTAGAAAAGTGGTGGGTAGCATGTGGTCAGTACTAAATCGTGAAGAAGTGTCTAAGGAAGCAAAAATGGCTGTGTATAGAAGTGTGCTTGTACCCACCTTGTTGTATGGTAGCGAAATGTGGGTGTGTCAGGAGAAACACGAGTAAGGAGAAACACATGAGTAAGGTGAATGCAGTTAGAATGCGTTATATGAGGAGCATGTGTGGGAAAACCAGGAGAGACAGAGTCAGGAATACTTGGGTGATGAATGAATGTGGAATGAAAGAAACTTTAAGATGTTAGTATGTGATGGTTTGGGCATGTGGAGAGAATGGATGAGACCGGGTGACTAAATTGATACATCATGGTAGAGTATGCGGATCAAAAGGGAGAGGAAGACCATGAAAAAGCTGGCTGAATGTGGTGGAGGAGACTCTCAAGAAAAGAAAGATCAGAAGTTTAAGGAATGGAAGACGATGTATGAAACGATGCATGGATGTGTTTGAAGCAAAAGAAGTATGTAAGGATAGGAAGGTGTGGAGAAATATTGTGAATGGTAGAGGCATTTAGCTTGCTTACCCTGTAAGCGTGATTGGTATGTATGTATGTATTTGATTGTAAGTCCTTAATATCAAATTTCATGAAAATCCGTTCGGTAGAAACCGAGAACGAACATACGGATGGATAGACGGACAGACCGATGATAATAGGCGCTCACGCTGGAAGCAAAACGCGCCTAAAAATGTTTGATTTCAAACAACTGTTATTAACTTATAAACTGTTAGGCAGATTTCGTTCAAATAATAACATTTTGTAGCTTAATAAATGCATTGTAGCATACGTTTAATCTTATGCAAGTTCAATGGCGCCGACTTCCAGAATGGGTAATGAAGTCAAGAGCCTCAAATATCCCTATATCAGGACCAATTTTGCAGCAATATGCAAGAGACTTGTCGATAAAAATGAGCATAGATAATTTCCAGGCCTCCAATGGATGGCTACAAAAATTTAAAGCCAGGTGGAATCTAGCCACCCTAAAAACATTATTACATTATTATTACTAGGGCATTACTAATTGTCTAATATGTCTATTTATTGATGTTCTATTGTTTCTAATGCACATGCCCATTCTAATATTTTAAATATGTAAAGTCAGTAGAATGTTGTCCAAGTTTGGATCATTAATAGGGATAGCTCTGTAGCACAGACTCATGGGAATGACAAAATACATATTATTTATATTGTTTTTATCATAAAATAAACTTAGTGGAAACAACCTTTTACAAAATGTTTAGTGTTGATATAAATTACAAACAATAATAATAATTAAGTGCAAATATGGTGATCTTGAAAAACCTCTATACAAAGAACCTCCTTACAACAAAGTGACAAAAATTAGGTCCCTTCAATTTTGTTATAAAGAGGTTTTACTGTATTTTTATTAAATGAAGTTAACAAAATGGTATTACTAAATGTCTGACGAGATGGAATGATGTTATTGACACATGCAATGGACCAGAACACCATTTCAGTGAGCCCTAGCTCTTTCTGATTGTGAGCATTGATTATGGGTATATTCCAGATAACCAGCTATTCCCATATCCCCAGCTTGCCGGATAAATGGTTCTATACTGTATATTCTGGAAAATGTATTTAAAGAAATAACTTTTATTTCTTGAAAATTTGTAAAAAAAAATGTTTATTTTTTATATTACAAAAATAATTAAATTTTTGTCATGAATAAAAAATGTTTACCTAATGTTTATTTTATTATTTCATGTTATCTACCTGTAATCTGCACTTGATTGACGTAATAAATATATACAGTTTTGTTCCCTTTTATACGTTTCTTGTTTATTACAAAATTTTTATAGCCAATATAATACAAAAACTGGGGTGGTTGATTGCAATTTTCTGGTACGAAACTGCTTCTCAGTCGAACCCTGACCATAGGGCTCACAGTTTACTTTTTTTAAAACAGGCCCGTTTTGTCTATGTTAAAGACCTGTTAGGAGGAATATTCTCCTTATTTTACGATGTAATTTAACTCAAAAGGAATTTTCTCAGAAGCAGAAATGTCAGCTGCTGCAGCTCCACTGGTGATCTTGAATGAATTGAATGGCGATGCCTGAAACTATCAACTCACTCATTGCTCACTATAAAGATTTTCTTGATAAATTTCTCCTTCTCCTCCAGAGGTTCCTTTTCAAGCAAATCACTGCATATGCTCCTTACTTTTTCCATTAAGTGAATTAAGAAAACAGAAATATTATGTTGTGACTTATCCTCAAGCCACATGACAAGCAGCCTCTCCATGTGCTCCATAATTGCATCTCAAAAATAGGTAAGGCATGGGACACTCCCTTTGATTGAACCTTGAACACTTTCCTTAATTAGATTAGCATTCTGCTTAATTGTGCGCAATGTCGATTCACTCAGGACCACCTCACACATAATGTTGGCTATTGCCTTTTCTTCTTCATAAATCTTTATAATGTCCATCTTTGTTTCGAGTGAAATGATGTCGTTGCATTTTTATCCTTTTCTGCACAACATTTGCAAGCAATTATTACGGTAAAAAAATTTAATCAGTTTGACACATGAAGCACGAAAGACAGCGGTCATGAAACTGCGTCCTGAGCTGTCACTTTGACAGTTAAATGGAGGGGGGCATATACAGGGCTATCCAAGACAGGCATTGCCTAAGGGCAGCACTTCAGAGATTTGAAACTCGTATTCTATGCACTGGTGCTGTCCTTAAATTGGGGTCATGTCGTTAACTGGGAATTCAAACGCATATTTTTACTGAATTTGGTGTGTTGTTAAAGCAAAATGTTGTTAACCAGGGACAAATAAACTGGGGACTATGTATAACTGCTTGAAAGAGTGTTTAAAAAATTAATAATTTCACAAACATATGCCACCAAAATCTAACAAAATGATACACTCACAATTCAAACATAACAAAGTTGTAGTCAATATCAGTTGCACATGATAAAGAAATATGATTTTAGCATGCACGTAGGATTATTCAAAAAATACCATAACATCAATTTTAAATTTTCATGTTCATTTAATAAAAATTATAAAAAATAAAAATGTTTTTTATCACAACAATGATATATATTAAATCAATGTTACATCATTCTAAATTTTTCCTCCAAAATTTGAATTTTTTGCATTCCCTGCAACAAAGTGCAAGTGCTAATAACTTCACAGCATCTCAACAGTTTATGTGAGATAAAACAATGAATTTTAATTTACTACTTAAAATTAAATATAAAACTCATTTTTCAGTAACTGCTTTGTGAAATGTTTTACATTTGTAGATGTTCTCATACAATAAAAATAATATAAAAATAAAATTTTGAAACTCACTCCAGTTCGCTTGTCACGGATGTGAACTGTGCTGTCCCAATGACCTTCAATCGTGGCCAAAGTCTCCTTTCCTAGTTTCAGTCTCCCTGAAATTGCATTAGTCTGTTCAGCACCCCCAAGGAAAGGCTAGAAATTGAAAATGTCACTTATGAATATTTTACAAAAACACGGACAAATATTAAAATAAAATACCCAATTTAGAAATAAATTGCAATGTTGGGTAACTTCAATTGTGTCAATTTTAACAATAGTAATAGATGATTATAAATCTTATAAAAAGATTGAATAAGTTGACACTGCAATAATATTATGTTGACCTTATACTTTTAAAATAAAAAATATTGGATTTTTGAATAGTTGGATTGGATTAGTTGAATCTTCATTTCATTGTTTGAATGCTGGAATCTTACCTTTTTGTAAGTAGAACCATTATATTATACATCTACTAGTGCAGTGATGGCGAACCTTCTATTGCCCGGGTGTCAATAGTAGTGAAATTGTTGAATCTTTTCCGCCTCGCATGCCACAAAAAACTTCATTTTTTTTGCGTGCCAACGTAATTAAATTCGTGATCAAGATTGAAGTTTGTAACCACAAAACTAATGTTTACAATAGCCTACTA
This sequence comes from Uropetala carovei, assembly GCA_036926305.1. Lineage (NCBI taxonomy): Eukaryota > Metazoa > Arthropoda > Insecta > Odonata > Petaluridae > Uropetala > Uropetala carovei. The sequence goes on along the minus strand of JAXCHB010000080.1, from coordinate 10,700,376 downwards.
AATAGCACAAATGTTTTTTCGGCACTAAATCAGTACGATATATATGCTTTGATTGGTTTTTGCCTTTCGTTGGCATGCCAACCAAAATCGTCTTGCGTGACACTTTTGCCATGCATGCCATAGGTTCGCCATCACTGTACTAGTGTAAGTGCCCATTAAATTTCAACAGATTTAGTGAATCTACTTTTGCTGCTAATTCTAGGGTGTATGTGATATATACTAAAACATTTGAGTTTACAAAAAACTGAAAATCACCTATAAAGGATACTTTTTCACTTAACTTTTCTTGACAATTAACCAAATTTGTTTGTAGACAATCCGTTTCCAAGCGTATTAGATTAAAATATTATGATAATTTTATTTCCTATCACTTTCACCATATCCAGCTTCATTACCTGTGTGATTATGTATTATTATTTCTTTATACTGTATTTACTCATGTAACCCACGCACCTGTGTACCCTGCACACCACTATTTTTTGGCCGGTTCAGAGGGACAAAGATTAATTTGACCCGGAATAATTTTTTTTTAAGTCTCCGATTCCCACTACTCTGAAACAAGTTCTGCTCAAGTTAAGCATCTTCTCCCTCCTACGTGATTCAATTAATTGTGTGATCTCTTTATGCTGATACTATAACCTCTTATCTGTTATGCAGACCTTCACGAACTATTTGTTCATTTATGAAAGGGAACTTCCCTAAGCGGATGGGAAGTTTTTTCATGTATCGTCTCGTGAGTAAATATTGGACGGTTAGGAACAAACGAGTTCAAACACTAGAGATGGGAATTTCCGTCTTCCTTTCGAATGATGAAATCTTTCATTCTCAACAAAATTTCACCACTCCAGATTCCTTGAAGTGGATGAAGGAAAATGACCAAACTTGAACCTACCTATTCTCAAGCCGGCAAACCCTCAGTAGTCATTGAACTATAGTTATCAGTTAGTCAGCGTATTCTTTCTACCTACTTTTGTGAGTTTTTGCCTGCAGCACGGGCATAACTTACATGTTGGCTTGGTCACATAAATACGCATATACTTCATAAAATTCGACGTCCTTTACATATATAAACATAGACACAAACATATTGCAGAGATTTTACTACCGATACAATTTATATAACCTGTTCAGAAATCCTCGTGTAAAACGCGCACCTCCTTTTTTTCCCCAGCATTTCGGGAAAAATGGTGGGCAGGGTACAAGTAAATACGGTAATTTTATTTTGCAAAAGAATGAAAGCCTGCACAGCGAAAAATTGATTTTTACGTGTTATCTTACTGGAAATGGAAATTATCTCCTGAAGTCGAATCCGGGTCTTTGATCTCAAGTTCGATACATTAAAACGTCTTGTTATTATATCATAATGCTATCCTGAAAATTTCATCAAAATCGGTTCAGTTATTTGCTAGATATTAAGCTTCAAAAAGCATTACACACAAAGTGACAAAATGACACTGTCTTTTATATAGTTTAGATAATGTTTATTAACTCAAATAGGCTCATGCATTAATTTAAAATTAGATGATAATTGGGACATACATTATTTTTTTTAACACATTACATTGTTACCTTCTCTTCATTGATAATCTTAATAAATGGTTGCATTGATGGTTATATAAAAAAGAAAGGGCATATAATTCAATAAAAAGAAACAGAACATCAAAAACATAAAAGTTCACGATCAATTACTGTGTAGCATTAATGCCCTCTCTAATATGACTTTTAAAATGCAGATTTCTAACTAACTTTGCATAATAAATTGTCAATACACACACACAGCCACATCCTCGGTGAGATTCGAACCTGCAAACCTTACATTGGGAGCCAAATACATTAAAATTCTATATCGGGGAATTGCAGTATTATAGTTAAATGTGAATTATTGGGATCAACTTATTTCACACACTTCTTAATTTTTTATACATTAAATGAAAAAAATCACAAACATTGTGCGAGTATAGCTAGTTTAAATAATTTTACAATTAAAATATTTCACTTACTCGAAGTTTAAATTCAATTTCTGTACGATAGCCAGTCTTCTCACATTCTATAGCAACCTTTCCTCCAAGCTCCATGGTAAGAGTGCCAACAAGAATCCCTTTACAGTGAGCATATGGTATTGTTAGTGAATATTCTTCACCTCTAGGGAGAAGGGTCAGCACTGCAACACCATCAAGAATGGCTGAGGTTGAATTGCCTAAAAGAAACAAATTCTAATTAGGCCACATCCTTTAAATTAAAAAGTCACAAACACCTTGTTCTATGGTCCATGAATTATTCATGAATTTTTCCTCTAATTTTCCATTTAAGCATTTTGTTAACTCAATCACAAGACATGAAAAGAAAGCTATAAGCATCTTTATGAATAGCAGTATGACACAAGAAGGCTATTGCAGAAAGAAAACATGCAAGCATTTTTAACCTTTAAATGCCGAAAGGCACGTCGGTGTGCCGGCAAATTTCAGGGTAAGTCTGCAGATCGGCACACCCATGGCCCGCTTAGCTCTGAAGCTGCTCACAGATGTTGTTTTTGTCATAGAATCAAAATTTTTGGAGGAGAAGCAAGACGAGGCATCCTTCTTTTCCTTCTACTCTCCCAAGGCTGAAGGTCTTGCGTATTGGGAGTAAACAAACAATCGAGAGTGCCTCGCTCAAAGTGTATGCCTCCACCGAGGTGAGACCCTCCCTCAACCCAAAGAGATGCAATAAACTGAACCCCAGGACTAACAACGAGAGGCTACGGAGTGTAACTCTCAGATTTGATTCATCTTCTACCAGTGGAAAGTTTAGGTCAAAAAAAAATACCATTTCGGAATTAGGGGCCAACGCCTTTTAGTTTAAGAGAAATAATTAATTAAAAAGTACAAAAATGGGCCAATCTTAACAAATCCTAGTAACTTCCCTATTGCGTTCATTAGCGACCGTAGGCTAGGGGATAGTGGGTAGGACTTTCAATGCATGGTCTCGGGGTTCGAGACTAGCGTTGTTCAACTTTTTTTCTCGTGTATAATTTCATTTTTCGTGCTAGTTTTTCTCCAATTTTTCGGAAAATACTTATTCACCGCAATTTTTATTTTTTCACGCAGGATTTGTTTTTAATCACTAGACCACTTTTTTCCCCATTTTTCATAAAATATTTATACACCGCGCTTTGAGGAATACCACACTAGCTCAACTCTATAGGGAAGTGTAAATACTGGGGTTATGTCAGCTGCAGACTGAGCAGGAACCACATTGCCAAAATGTGAGTAAATGCAGTTCTTTTGCACTTTTATTTTGATTTATATCAAAGATAAGTTATTTCAGCATCATAATTTAGTCTATTTGGGTTATTTTTCCCTGTATATTTCTACAAATAGGCAGAACCATGTAATTCTTTGATAGTTTGACCACAAAATGCTTTTTATATGAACATTTTATCACCAATAGTTCACAAGATATGCGATTTTTGCAAAAGATGTACACAAAATTAAAATCCGGTGGATAATTGTTAATGAGCAGAATCTAACTCAAGTAAGATGTATGACACTGGCAGTATGAGAAATTATGGAATAAAAATCTTCCAAAATGAGAGAAAAGCAAAATGCTTTTTTAAATGGGATAAGTGAAGATTGAAAATGAGATTGTTTCAAATAAAGCTTACCATAAAATTTTGACTTGGCTAAAATGGAGGCACTGATGCAAAAGCCATCTTCACGATTAGTCACATAGAAGGCAGACACAGGTGGGTGGTGAGATACCTGAATTAAAGTAAAATAAATAAATGTAACAGAAGGCTTTTTGTAGAGTTTAATAAAAATAGCAACTGGCCCATGTGAAGAAATTCTTGCTTTTAGGCGTGAGCTCGTAAAAGGTATTTTACTTATGAATTACACGTCAATCAGACTCAATTACGTTCCATATGAAGAAGTGACCAACATGAGGGTCTAATGTATTAACATATTTTGGACCTAATTAAAATACAAACAAGTTAAATACTTAAATTTACTTCATAACCATTTGTCGATAAAGAGTGAAAGATCGCAATCCCCCATGACAAACTATCAATCAATTAACTAGCCTGAAGTCTTTCACACCCTGGGTAAAATCTTATCAAGTGCCACTTTTACACAGGTGGGTGGTGAGATACCTGAATTAAAGTAAAATAAATAAATGTAACAGAAGGCTTTTTGTAGAGTTTAATAAAAATAGCAACTGGCCCATGTGAAGAAATTCTTGCTTTTAGGCGTGAGCTCGTAAAAGGTATTTTACTTATGAATTACACGTCAATCAGACTCAATTACGTTCCATATGAAGAAGTGACCAACATGAGGGTCTAATGTATTAACATATTTTGGACCTAATTAAAATACAAACAAGTTAAATACTTAAATTTACTTCATAACCATTTGTCGATAAAGAGTGAAAGATCGCAATCCCCCATGACAAACTATCAATCAATTAACTAGCCTGAAGTCTTTCACACCCTGGGTAAAATCTTATCAAGTGCCACTTTTACTTTATAAGATTTCAATGAAAACACTTTTAACAAACATGTTCATTCATTTATTAAACAATAACAAAGAAAACATTAAAGAAATACCATTAATATGCTTAACCTTTAAGAGATAACTAACCAACATTCGCCTATCAGCAAACAATGTATGAAACCATTGGGAGGATGCTCTGTGTGGCAATGCCTGCCAGCTCTGACTGAAGCATTATCCATGCAGTGCTTTATTTTGCTTATCCCAAACTGTTTACCTTATCTCTCTATGGTTTGTGAGAAAAAAGGAAAACTTTCACTTAAATATTAGCTGAAATAATCTTTCAACTTGTTTTTTAAGTGCATAGGATGTCTCAAAAAAATGTATACACACTTTGATGATTAATAACTTGTGTGTTTATTAATAAATTTTAATATAATAATTGCATAACATAGAGTATATGTTCGAATAAAGATAAAATGACAAACATTACATGTTAGATGTTTCAATATTGCATTATTCTTACAATTATGCAATATTTTTGTACAGCATTATTGTTTTTATTGTTTCAATTGTTTTAATTGTTTTCATTGTTTTTATTGTTGCATTAGAAATAGATAACAAAAGACACGTTTGAACAACGCAAATTTGTACTGAAATGGTACTGGAAATCTGAAAATGTAAAAGAATCCAAAGACAGTGGAGACGTGAATTTCAAACAGAACCTCCCACCCGAATTACGATTTCACGTATTCATGACAAATTTGAAACTGACGGTACCATTCAAAATGTGCATAAACAACGATCTGGACATCCACAAGCCCTAGGAAGTCAGAAGAGGTGCTGCAAAGATTTTCACAATCACCAAAGAAATCCATCAGACAATGTTCTCGATAAACACAAATCAGCAGGTCAAGTGTTCATCGCATTTTAAAGTAGGCAAAATGGAAAAGTTACATCTCAAGATTAGTGCATGCACTGAATGAAGATGATTCTGATCGCCGAGTTGAATTTTCTGAGTGGTTTCGTTCAAAAATAGCAGAAGACGCATCATTTGCCACCAAACTGTTTGGTCTGATGAAGCAACATTCAAGTTGAATGGTACAATTAATCATCACCATTGCACGTATTGGTCCACAGAGAATCCACATGTTACTGTGGAAAGGCATGTAAATTTACCGGGGATCGCAGTGTGGTGTGGTTTATCATCCAAAGGTTTGATTGGACCATTCTTTTTTGATGCAACAGTTTCTGGTATTGTGTACCTCAACATTCTAGAGAGATCAGTTGTACCACAAATTCGTCAGCTGTATGGGGATGAAGAAGACTTATATTTTCAACAAGATGGAGCACCCTCCCATTTTCATCATGATGTCAGAAGTTATCTTGATGAAACATTTCCAAATAGGCGGATCGGACGAAGAGGCAGTGTTGAGTATCCTCCACGTTCACCAGACTTAACACCACTTGATTTTTAGGTGCGTTTCGCTTAAAGCGTGAGCGCCTATTATTGTCGGTCGGTCCGTCCGTCCGTCCGCATGTTCGTTCTCGGCTTCCACCCAACGGATTTTCATGAAATTTGATATAAAGGACTTACATCAAATATAATAAGAAAATCGCAAAAATGAATAACGTACATCAATCAAGGGTACCACTTTACTGGTGCCAAAAAATGAAATTTTCGTCATATCTCGTAAAATATTGCTCATATCAAAATATTTTTCAAATAAAAGTTGTAGAACTGGTAAAGAAGAGTATTTCCTTTCCTATACATTTTTATCGTAGGAGTAGCCGTTATCCATAAAATCGAACAAGAAAGTCTTAAATCGAGTTGAATTTAGAAAATTTCTTGCATGGTTACTTCTTCATTTTTGCTAACATAAACAATCTCCCAAAGAAACGTTTAATTTCCTTAAGTGTGCATGCACTATTTTTAAATAGGAAGAAAATGGATTATTTATGATGAAGAAAAGAACTTTAAAATGCTATTTCCCTTACGTACAGGTATATAATTTCTTTCTCATACTCGATTGCACGAAACGCGCCAATTTGTGATACGTTGTACACTTTCCTAACTTGTTATTTATGGGGATACCTTAAATATAAAGTTTATGGCACTAAACCTACAACACTTGCACAGTTAATACAAGCAATCGAAGATATGTGTCGCACAATTACAACAGAAACGTTAATTGACGTTTGCAATTCAGTTATTCAACGATGTCAGCAGTGCATTGACCAGAATGGAAAACAATTCGAACTGTTGAAATAATGCAATGTTGAAACATCTAACATGTAATGTTTGTCATATTAACTTGATTCAAACATATACTCTATATTACTCTATATTAAAATTTATTAATAAACACACAAGTTATTAATCATCAAAGTGTGTATACATTTTTTTTAAACACTCGTGTGTGTGCGCGTGTGCGTGTGTGTGTACATGTACACACACACACACACACTAGCTGGAGTGCCCATTGAATTTCAACAGATTTAGTGAATCTAAAACTTCGACTGTGTAACATGTAAGCATCGCAAGAATAAGATAGTACACAGTTATAACCGTTGAATAAAGCAAAAATGAAGAAAACCGCTCCACATTTTCCTATTTAAATGAATGAAGGAGTAAAATCTTGCGAAAATAACGTATAAACTCCCTCCCCATCCCTCTCTCTCCCTCTCTCAAATGTAAGAATAGACTATATAGTCTCAATTTTGGCCTCAATAAAGTCGTTTGTCAGTCCCTTCTTCTCCCTCCCTCTCTCTCCCTCCTCCTTTCTCCCTCACTTCTTCCCCTCACTCCCCCTCCCTCTCTCCACCCCTTTTTCCTAATTTCCTCTCTCCATCTCCCCCTCCATTACCATCCATCTCTCTCTCTCCCTATCTAGTATTAAAAGCATTCAAAACCAACAGACTTACAAACATTCTCCTTTATATATTAGATTAGAAGATAATTCCATTAAAAACAAATATTTGGTTTCCATGCAAACAAATTAAAATTGTACACAAAAATTGACAAACAATATTACGTTAAAATTTTCTCATATAAATGCATTGAACTCTCAATTTCAGCGACAATGGTAGTTGTCATGGTAGCATATATAGGTATAGTAATAAAACTGATAAAATCACGTATTTTATTGATTCTAAATGCATTTTTATGCTAATTCGATCAGGATTTGGATTCTGTCTTCAATAAAAATAAACTTTGTTCTTTTCTTCATGGAACCATTCAAGTCTCAAGTTTGTACCACGTTTCTAAGTAATTTTAAAATTCAAATTAAAAATAAGATGCATTCGTCCCTATGTTATTCAAATTGAGAAAGTTAAAAAAGAAAATATTTTTTAAAATTAGACAGGTCAATCAAATCAATATAAAAACCTTACTACACCACCGTACTCATTATTCCGGTTAAAATGATACCTTTCTCTTGTTTCTACATGCTGTAGTTGCAGGGCTATAAAATTACATAAAAACACTTTATTTTTTAGATATATAAGATGTAAGATATATATATATTCTCTATAATAAAAACGTTGTTCTGTAAGGAATGCAAGATGGCCAACAGCGAAATGCAGTTCTCATACTGCCGGATAGGTCGGCACCACATGTACGTCAACAACTCACCTTTCTTTCTGCGAAAATGACGGGAATATATAATAAACACTTATGTTTGTTTATGTAACGGTTTCTACGATAAACAATTAGTTTATTTTTTTGTCAATAAGAATCTCCAATATGATGATCCATGCAATCGTCAAGAGAACAGTTTACAATGTTGAAATACACGCACACACACACAGGATGTCCCAGAATTCGCGAATACGAAATCAACCATGCAATTTCTTATGGTATTTTAAGATGAAAATGTTCTTTGTCAAAATCGGCGGCTAAGAGAGACTGGCTTGTTGAAGGTCAAGAGGCATGATTGTGGACAGAGGAGAACTGTCTGCAGTTCGCACTTTGAGGAAGCGGTCTTGGATATGGTTACTGACGAACCATCAACCAGCACGCACCAAGTTGGGCACGCCATGCATGCATCTCACATTGCCGTTTGGCAGATAGTGCATGAGCAGCAGCTATACCGTATCATCTGCAAAAAAATGCAGGCAATGAGCCCAGCGGACTACCCCAGGCGACAGGAGTTTACTCAGTGGTTCTTCCAGTCCTGTGCTGCAGAGTCCCAGTTCCCCAGCATCATGCTCTACACAGATGAGGCGTCCTTCACTCGATAGAGTATTATCAACAGCCATAATAGCCATGTTTGGGCTGAATAAAACCCGCATGCGGCAGTCGAACAAGGCCATCAGCAAAAAGATTTTCCATCAATGTCTGGTGTGGTATTGTTTATGATTTTTTAAAAGGCCCTACATACTTCCTGCACTCTTGATAGGACCGGTCTAAAGGGATTTTTGGAGAAGTCACTGTCAGAATTGCTGGAGGGTGTGCCCTTAGACGTTCGCCAAAGGATTTGTTCATGCACGACTGGGCCCTAGCAAATTTCAGCATGGATGCCCGAGAATACCTGAACACTGTTTTCCCTGCGTGGTAGATTAGGTCCTGTTTCCTGGCCTGCTCGCTCACCAGACCTTAATCTGCTTGACTTTTTTGTCTGGGAACATCTCATGCGTCTCGTGTACGTTACTTCAGTAAAGCCAGAAGATGATCTTCTGCCCAGGATCCAGACAGCATGTGACAACGTACGACAGGCACCTGGTAATTTAGAGCGAGTGCGACAGTCAATGGTGCGTCGCTGCGGGCTGTGCAATGAAGTCGGTGGTCATAACTTTGAACAGCTGCTGTAGTTTCCATGTTAATGCTGAAAGGCCTGATCATAATCATATCATTGTTACCTTTGCATGATTAAATTTCACACTCTTGTCCGTTTTCACCATCTAAGTACACTAAGGGACTTCCATTAATTACGTAAGGGATCTTAAGCCACGTTTTGAAACATCATTCCTACCACTGAAGAAAACGATATTTACCATCCCATGTTATTTGTACATTAGGACGTAAAGATTGTTCATATCCTGCCCTCTCAGAGTCTTATGTAATTAAATGAACCTAATAACTTCCGGCTACTGATCAAGGAATCAAGATGTGCAGCCACGCCGAACCAAGCATTGCAGTCCTAACTACGCAACTACAAGCAGCGACAGAGAGGTGCATGAATGGTTGCAAACCCAAAAGGGGCACAGGTACATTCATCGGCCTTTAACTCGGTAATGAGGCGACCCAGACAACTCGGATTAATTTTTTGGAGCATACCTTGAACCCACCTACAAGCCCTAGAAGTTTGTCGGTGAAATTTAAATACATCCTCTGTGTGTGTTTGCGCACGCGCGCACTTGCGTGCATGCATGCGTGCGTGTGTATCAACAAAAGAATTATAGATAGATTGATTATTAATATTTGCATTTAAAATAATTACATATGAAATATTTCATCATATACGAGGTCTGACAATAAAGTAATGAGACTGATTTTTTTCCTGCTGTATTGGCAATGCTGCGGCCTGCTATCACAGACCATGTTTGACATTCATCCTCCCCCCACCCTTACTCCAAGTGACACCGCCTTGCATTCCTTCAGTCTTGAGTAGCTGCCATCATGTTTTGTGTGAAACTCAGTGAAGGAGCCGCCACAATGTATGGAAAGCTTCAGCAGGCTTTTGGGGAAAAGGCAATGTCAAGAGCACAAGCTTTCCGCAGTGGTGTTCATCGGGATCACCAAGGTCCAAGAAAGCACGCATGTCCAAGTCAAAAGTGAAATGCACGCTTGTGTGCTTCTTTGATTCCAAGGGCATTGCTCACAAAGAGTGGGTACCCCTGGACAGACAGTTAATCAACATTACTATACAGAAATTCTCGAAATATTGCGAAAGCGAGTCGTTCGGGCTTGTCCAAATATTGCGAAAAACTGCTGGAGTTGTACTATAAACGAGATATACGATAAAATCAGGTTTGTTCACCAAAAAATCAGGGGTCGTACTATACATGGAGTCGGCATATACATGAGTATATACGGTAATTTCAAGAAATTAAGTGTTACCGATAAAGAGACAAATGAAAAGTGAGCAACGCTGGGTTGCTATAGATCTAACTATCTATACCTATAGGATTTTGCTATATTATTTAATTTTGAATATTATTTAGAAACATCAGCCAACAATCTCTTTCCCGCCTACAAGGTGCAGATCGCTTGCCTGACCTCGCATGGCCCCGCACTTTCATATATAAATCAGTATCATGAAAACTATTAAGTTATTTATATTGAATCTTTTTCAAAAACATATTTCAACATTTCCGAACGTTTCATTCCAATGATGTACCCACCTAAACCGAATAGAAAAAAAGTTTGTCGAATGTCATCTTTTTCATGGCTCGACTAAAAATTTGAGATGAAAGTTACGTTTGTTAAATTTCTTAAAGACACATCATAAATTTTATGTTTTTCAGTTACAGGAACGTCATTAGGAATCATTAAAGAAGTTATATAAACATAATAGACACTTTTTTACCAACATAAGCCGATATATGATGTATGTTTCAAAAAGGATGACATACACAGAATACAAAAACTTCAAGTTTTTTTAAACTTTTAAGATAGTTGCTGATTTTTCAGAAATTTTAAACATACATACGAGGTGCTATCAAAAATTTCCCAGACTAGTCACGTGTAGTGCTAACCGGACGTAGTACAGACTTGGGCCGCTAGTTAGCACTAAAGAGCTTCATTGTGAAGCAGTCTGCCGAGTGTCACATTGATACACGCAAACGTTTTCTTTTTCACGAGCATTTTTGTGCGTTAGTGTTAGTGGTGTTCTGCGACTTTTGCGAGAAGAGAAATTGCAGACTTGAAGGAGCAGCGTGTGTGCATCAAGTTTTGCTTCAAACTCCACAAAACCGCATTAGAGACCCATGAAATGCTTAAACAAGTATTTGGTGATGATGCCATGGGCAGAACCCAGACTTTCGAGTGGTTCTCGAGGTTCAAACATGGACAAACGTCGGTTGAGGATTCTGAACAATCTGGTTGGCCCTCAACCAGCAGAACCGAACAAAATGTTGAAAAAGTGCATCAGGTCATCCACCACGACCGTAGGCGAACGATTAACAACATCTGCAGCATTGTTGGCCTATCGTTCGGTACATGCCAATGCATTCTCGCAAAGGTACTCAACATGAGGCTGCCAAATTCATGCCCCACTTGCTGACCCAGGACCAGAGGCAACACCAGCTCACTGTGAGCAGCGACCTCCAGGAACGGGTCAGAAACAACCGAAACTTCCTTTCCAAGGTCATCACTGGTGATGAAAACTGGGTTTATGGCTACGACCCAGAAACCAAACAGCAGTCATCCCAGTGCTGTTCCTTGAAGTCTGCAATTTCTCTTCTTACAAAAATCGCAGAACACCACTAACACTAATGCACAAAAACGCTCCTGAAAAACAAACGCTTGCATGTATCAACGTGACACTCTGAACACTGCTTCACAATAAAGCTGCGTTTTCATGAACGCGTTAGAAGCGTACAGAGGTGAAGGTCGTATGGGCAGCCCATCATGAGCCGGGAAACCTTCGCTCAACTACGCGCGAGTTCGCGTATTCTCGCGTCGTCTGAGTTGAGAAAATCTCAACTTTCACACGTGTATACGTGAACATGGCGGCAGTGCGCAGTCCTAGGTAGCACGCATATACTATCTACTATCGTTTTCAAAATTATGTAGACTCGAGTTTGAGGCTTAATATCTCAAAAACGGCTAATGGGATTTTCGCACAATGCATATCAGCATGTAGATAATTCTGTCCTGCGTTTAGTGTATGTAAAGCAGAATATTTAAATTTTATTATAAGGTATGTTTTTGGAGTGAGAATGAAAAATGGACCCCTTTTCTGAGCGTTGCGGCGGCTGACGTCACTTTGCCGGTTTGTAACAACAAAACGGGATGTTCAAATGAAATGAAAATTTAATAGAATCTGAGTCGTAGTCTTATAATTAGGTGTGCACAATTTCATGTGTCTAACTTTCTTCCTTTATGGTATTTTATTCAATTTATGAGACCGCGTTTTCTCCGTAAGTATGCGGCTTGGAGGCACGCGACCCACACTGTCGTCTTCCTCTCGGTATTCCTATTCCGAATCACGTAATGTTATTAAACTGAAATGAACACAATATTTTATACAGGATTTTCTATTGTTTGAAAGAGAAAGCGGGACGAACCTACGCTTGCGCTTAATGATTTCATACGAACTCCTATGCGTAGAACATGCACCTCTGTGCGCTCGTAACGCGTTCATGAAAACGTAGCTTAAAGCTCTTTAGCGCTACTTAGCGGCCCAAGTCCATACTACGTCCGGTTAGCGCTCCACGCGGCCAGTCCGGGAACTTTTTGATAGCACTTCGTAATGCGATTCAGCATGGAATTTACTATAAGAAAACAAACTTTTTTCAAATTAATGTCCACATTGAATATTTTTGGTTACAGAGTTTGACAGAGGGAGTGACAAAGGGACAGAACAAGGCTTTTATATATTACCAATTATAATAAATTTCTTTATAATGACAAAGTAATTTATTTAACAATTAATTAAAAAAGTATATTCATGTCCTTATACGTGTTAGGTTTCTAATCTAATGACTATTGGTGAATGTTATGAACATAATACATACACTAAAAAGGCCACTTCAATTTCTCCAAAAAGAAGCCTTGATTTTCAACTTATGAAGGCATCCCCTGCCAACCACTCACTGATTTCTCCAAAAAAATCATTTGGTATCATAATAAATAGCTTCATCGAACACATACATTCAGCAAATTTCAGTCTTATATCTCTTACTGTTTACTTGCAATTTTAATTCAATGAATTGCACAGATGGATGGATAGACAGGGAGAAAAAAAATATTAGCACGTTAATGAAATAAAAGCCTCTTAAAATGTAGTTTTCAGAAATCAAATACAGGCGACTCCTGAGTTTCGACCGTTCGAGATTCGACAAAATCGAGATTTCGACACAGCCGATCAAATTGGGAACTACTTTACGTGGAGTAATTGGTCCCAACCAACCACGCGAGGTTTAGTTTTAGTGTAGACATACCGTATTCACCTGAATCTATGACGACCTTTTTTTCCAAATTGTCAGCTGTAAATATCAAGAGTCGTCTTACATTCGAATACGAAGTATATTTAAGCATTTAATCAATGGTTTTTACAACAAATGGTATATTAGAGTAAACAATTCACAACAGCAAATTCAAATATGTACATAAACAAGTGAAATAAACAAATAGTAATGACAATAAGAAAAACATGACGGGAATAATAATTATTTAGACTAATAATCATCGTCGACGATCATACCACAGACGATGTACTTTCATCTTGCACGTAATGGCAACCGCAAGGTAAAAACATATGAGAGTGGAAATCATTGGGATTCCCATTTCAAACGACTCATCGCAATTCAATAAGTGTGACAGTAATTTTGAGTTGTGCATTCTTGATTTAAATGCACAACCCTTAAGTTAAAATGACAGATCATGTTGAAGTATGCGGCACGAGTGCAAAGGGAAAGTTAACAAAAAGAATTAGACTGAGCTATGATGCAAATTTTAAGCTGATCGTGATAAATTACGCCGAAAAAACTAATAACTGTGATGCGAGTAGAAAGTTCGGTGTATCTGAGGCAAATGTGCGTCGATGGAAACTCTCAAAACAGGAACTAGAAAAAGCCAAAGCCACAAGGAAGTCGTTCAGTGGTCCAAAATTAGGCCGATTTCATGGCATAGAAGAAGAAGTAGTCATGTTTGTGCGCACCATGAGGCAGAACGGTATGCCTGTTTCGACTGAAAGTATTATACTTAAAGCTCATGAAATTGCTAGAGGACTTAATATATCATTGCAAGAATTCAAGGCCAGCAGAGGTTGGTGCGTAAGAATGATGCGACGAAATAATTTTTCTTTACCGCGATGAACTTCACTGTGTCAGAAATTGCCAGAAGACTATGTTGAAAAACTTCTCGCTTACCAGAAATACGTAATTGGACTTAGAAAAACCAATAATTACCTTTTGAGCCAAATAGGAAATGCCGATGAAACTCCGGTTTCCTTCGACATGCCATCTAATTATACTGTAAACGAAAAAGGTGCGAAGTCCGTCCTAATTAAAAATACAGGCAACGAAAAAATGCGAGTCACGGTAATGTTGGCGGTTTTAGCAGATGGGACTAAATTACCCCCATATGTGAATCTAAAGCGGGAAACAATGCCTAAGGAACATTTGCCAAGTGGAATAATAGTTAGGTGTCAAGAAAAGGGGTGGATGACTAAAGAACTAATGAGAGATTGGTTACGTGTGGTGTGGAATAGACGGCCAGGAGCTTTACTAAAACAAAGAGCAATGCTTTCACTGGATGCATTCAAAGGACACTTATCTCCTGAAATTAAAAACATAATGAGTGCGATGAATACTGATCTTATTGTAATACCTGGAGGAATGACATCGCAACTTCAAGTTTTATATGTTGTTGTCAATAAGTGTTTTAAAAATAATTTAAAGGTTTTGTGTTCTGAGTGGTTACAAAGTGGAACACACTTTAACACCAAAAGGAAATCTTAAGAAACCTGAAGTTGCAATGCTCTGCCAATGGATCAAGGCATCGTGGCAACAAATAAATGCAAAAATAATAGTGAAAGTATTTGTTTTGTGGGAGACTGATGATGAAGTTGACAGCGATAAAGATAGTGAGCGTGAGGAAAATAGTGAAGGTTGCATAGACAGTGACGATGTCTAACACAGTAAAATGATTTTATGCAGCACTTGGATTGAAATGTTTTTTTGTTGTCCTGAAATGAGTATATTCTTTCAATGTATTTACTTTATTTTTAATGTTATCTTAAAATGAATGCTACCATTTAATTTGTTTGAAAACCTGAATGGTTCTATTTGTGATGTGATCTTATGATTTTAAAATGTTAAAAGACAATGATATTCAAGAAAAGTATAGGAGAAAATAACGATTTGACAAGATTTATAATTTTTGTAGTAATGAAGGTCAATTTTAGCTTTTTTCTGTTTTGGAATCATCCAAATGGGGGGTCGTCTTAGATTCAGGGTCGTCTTGGATTCGGGTGAATACGGTAGTTATATCTGCTCTAATTGTTTGAATTTGTGCTGATTTCACTCTTTTTTCTATTAATCTTTTATTTAAATTTATTTTATTGATTTTTTTATAAATTTATCATTTGACATGGCATCTAAAAGGAAATGTAATAGTGATAATGTAAGGGAATCAAATAAAAGAGTGCATAAGACTCATAGTTATGAATTGAAATTAGAAATTTTAAAGCGTGTTGAGAAAGGTGAAAGCCATGCTGAAATGGCACGATCGTTGGGAATGTGTCGTCCAACTATTAGCACTTATGTGAAACAAGAGAAAATTCTAGAAGATATGATACATTCACATAATTTGATAACAACAATTAATAGTCCTAGGTGCAGTGTTGTGATTCCTAAAATGGAAAAACTTTTAAAACTTTGGGTAGATGATCAGTGTCAGAGACACATTCCTATTAGTGAGACCATGATTATAGCAAAGGCTAAGGATCTCTATGATGATGTAAAGGAAAGGGATGAAATTTCTGTTGATGCGCCTCCATTTAGTGCAAGTCCAGTTCCCCACCCAATAGCTCCTCTTCTTCCAACTAAAATCTTCCTACTTCTCAATTAATAAACCAAGTCCAGTAAGTGCAGTTGAAAAAGATTTAAGGTATGAAAATATTTTTAATTTTATTGTTTCTTTATACTTAAGTTATCTTGTGCATTTTTAATAACTTTTATATTAATTTCGCTGCGATAAATAGTTGTATGTATAGATAGATGTATGCAGGTATGTTATCCAGCTAGCTCGAGTCGTTTGTTATAAACGACCCGCGCGATCCGGACCAGGCCATCTGCACAACATATTGCATACATCTATCTTTGAAGTTCGAAACAAAAATTTATTTTTTCCTTTTTAATGCAAAAATTAAGTTATACATTTGAAATATTTATTATGTAATTTATTCATAATTTAATATTGTTGTATTAACATATACTAATGTTATTTTATCTTTATAGAACATGAGGGGAGCCTTTTTCTCGATATGCGGGAACGTATTCCCCGATTAAAACATGCAAGTATATGGAAAAACGGCATTCAACATTCGACAATTCGAGATTCGACCACGTTTGCAGGAATGCATCCCCGTCAAAACTCGGGAGTCGCCTGTATACAAAATTTTAAAATTTCAAATAAGGTATCAAAATAAATGTTTGTTCTACCAAGTATTGTAAGATTTAAACTACTATCTACTATAATAATTTTGAAGGGTGTGTTTGTTAGTCTGTTCATGGAACTCCTCCTAAACGATAAAAGCTAGAATTACCAAATTTGGTACTATTCTTCCTTACATCCTAACTTAGTGAATGGTCATGGTTTTGTTTCTGTCCATGACTTTGAGCCGAAATGGCGAACGATTTAATTATCGAATGTCACGTATTTTTCCGTGTCCTGCATCAGAAATACAGAGATGAGTGTAGACTACTTTGAATTTGCATTTTAAAATTACTTAAAATCAAGGTACAAACTTGAGACTTGGATACTTCTTTGCAGGAAAGAACAAAGTTTATTTTTATTGAAGACAGATTCCGAATTCTGGTCGAATTCGCATAGAAATGCGGTTAGAATCAATCAATACGTGATTTTATCAGTTTTATTACAATACCAATTATAAGCTACCATGACAACACTCTTTGTCGCTGAAATTGAGAGTTCAATGCATTTATATTGAGACTATATAGTCCCGCCTAACGTTTAGGAGAGAGAGGAAGAGATAGAGAGAAAGAGTGAGTGAGAGAGAGAGGGAGACAGGGTAGGGAGAGGGGGGGAGAGAGGGGGAGGGAGAGAGAGAGGGGGAGGGAGAGAGAGAGGGGGAGGGAGAGAGAGAGGGGAGGGAGAGAGAGAGGGGAGGGAGAGAGAGAGGGGAGGGAGAGAGAGGGGGGAGGGAGAGAGAGAGAGGGGGGAGGGAGAGAGAGAGAGAGGGGAGGGAGAGAGAGAGGGGAGGGAGAGAGAGAGGGGAGGGAGAGAGAGAGGGGAGGGAGAGAGAGAGGGGAGGGAGAGAGAGAGGGGAGGGAGAGAGAGAGGGGAGGGAGAAGGGAAGAGAGGGTGGAAAGGAGGGGGAGGGAGTTTATACGTTATTTTCGAATTTTCACAGTGAAAGATTTTCTTCCATCATTCATCTAAATAGGAAAATGCGGAGCGGTTTTTTTAATTTTACTTTATTCGATGGCTATAACTGTGTACTATCTTATTCTTGCGAAGCTTACATGTTACACGGTTGAAGTTTTAGTTTCACTAAATCCGTTGAAATTCAATGGGCACTCCAGCTAGTATTATATAAATTACATACTAAACATGTGAATGAGCTAATAGTTTGCAGATGGATGATTAAGTTTAATATCACTGAGTGAACGTTTTTTCACATTAAAACTGACTATATTTTATAAACCAAAAGAAAGGTTTATTACATTTAAAGTTATTTTAAGTAAATTAGTTTAGTTTCATGAAATAAGTTACTTTGCAAATAGATATTACTGAAGAATGCAGGCAATAAAAATTCATTTTAGGTTGTTTATGATAGAGGGCAACTGAAAATGGGGTTTAACTGAAATAACAATTACATTTCCTTCCATATAAACTTTACAGCAATTTAAAGAAAAGAGAAATAAAAACAAAGTCAAACATAATTATTACATATAGATGAATCATTATTATAGCCTAATATGTAACTAGAAGTCACACACTTATAGGATACTGAATTAAAAGAAATATGAAAATGTGATCCTTCTTTCTGTCGGCAATGAAAAGCTACTAGAGGCTTTATATATCAATTGTTGTCACACCAGTCACCTGAGATGCATGATGGTTAAGAACCAAAATTAATAAAAGCTGACATGATTCTGCAAATAAGTAGCCAAGAAAATCATGGCAGTTCTTGCGTTTATTTTAAATTCAATTTCATTCATTTTTGTATTATCAAACAAAATAAAATATTTTAAATAGAAAATTTGATTACCTGTTCTGAAAGGTAAAATGTTCGGGATCCATCTGGATGCTTCCAAAAGCAACGGAATGTTTCTCCCAAAATGGGATTATAAGGCTTTTTTAGGCCTTTAGGCTTCTTGTAAAGACCACTGAGGTACCACTTCACCACCCATTTCATACGGGTAAATGCATCATCTTCTAACACTGCCCTATAAAATGAATAGCATGACCTATACAAAAATATCATTCATAAAATATTTAAGAAATGTACCATATATGCTCGTCTATAAGCAGAAAAATTAGGAAAAAATAGTCCCTTAGAAGAAAGGGGGTCAAGATCATCAGTGAATTAAGGTCAAAAGACAAAAATTTTAATCATTTACCACATTTTCTCCACGTAAAAAAACTACTCAGAACCATAAACATACGGAAGCTAATAATAATTGTGCTGCTGCATGAACATTTAGTATCAATGAGAAGCAAGTATGGGAATGGCAGAAAAGTAAAGCAGCATTAGAAGAGATGAGAAGAGCCAAGAAAGCAGTTGCACTAGTGTTGAATCATTCTCTGAATTGGAGAAAGCACTCTATGTTAGGGTTTCTGAATGTCAACAAAACTGATATATCATCATGAAACTGGAATTTGCCTATGTGCACTGGAAATGTTGAAAGACGGCAAATCATCTAAGTTCACAGCATCAGCAGAGTGGCTCTCCAGCAGCAAACAAAGATAGCACAAAAGCTACCAAAAGACCTAGAACAAAAAAACTGGAATTGTTCTAAAGGTTTATTACCAAAATTCAAAGAGTATACCCTATAAACTATCTCAAATCAGAAATATGGATGAAACACCAATGACATTCGATTTTCCTAACAACAGAACGATCACTGCTGCGATTTGTCTCAGATCATCTCAAATTACTGGGGCCATGTACTTCACTACTTTCGTCTTGCAATTTAAGGTTTCCGCTTATAAGCAAGTATATACAGTATACAGCACAGCACCAAGCACAAAGAATAATGTTTGTCAGCTAACAGTTGAAAAGTACAAAATTATTTATTCATGACTTTCTTTACGAAGATCAAATACTTTTTGCCAATTTGTAGACATAAATTTTTTATGCACAACCATTATAATTCAATGACTCAAACAATGTCAGACATAAATCACAGAAAAGATACAACCCCCTGAATATACTGTTCATTGATGGAATTAAATGGAATTGGTTTTGGAATGTATGATTAGTCTGAAATTATATGACCTAAACAAGAAAACATGCATAACATACTGAACTGATTGTCAAAAAAAGTCTCTAGCTGCTTTTGCTTAGGAGTTAGCACATCAGATAGATGGCTGGATGAACCTCCACAAGAAGATGTATACAATGAGACAGAACACTAAATTTCGTCAAGAAATGAAGTATGTAGCCATTCTATTTCAGAATAGTTAGCAGGTCAGACAGATGGACAAACTAAATGCATAAGCAGATTGTTTTTTGAAAAAACCACTAATGCTTATTTTGGAAAATACCTGCAGACAATCCAAAGTAACTTTGCAGGCCGCCATAGGCCACCAGGTTCTGGTCTGAGATATGAATGAACAAATTTCAGGTAAAAAGTATGAATAAGTACAATCTATCCTTGGTATAAAAGTAAAACAGATATGAAAAAAATACCTGATACATAATCACAAAAAATAACTCAGATTACCTTATTTCATATAAATCAAGGGTATTGGACTTACTGAGAAACGAGGTCCACATGATAGTATGAATCTGAGAGACGGTCAAGAAAAGATCTAGGTTCAAGAATAAATGTTGGCAAAACCACCTTTGATAGATCCATCCCTGGGCGAACCTGGGAAAATAAGCATTTTAATAGTTACAATATTTCTATGCTGAAAATATTTTAAAACAGATGTTCTTTAAATTTTTATTTTGGTCTTACTAAATTATCATTAGATTGTGATAATTAAAAATGTGATGTGGCCAAAACATGACTTTCTCCATATTTGGGATATATATATTTAAATTATTATATCATTATAAGGCAAAATTATTATTTCCTATTGTAAAAGAATACAGGCATCCTTATTGCTGTAAATTATATTTTGAATATGTTTACAGAATTCACCGCTAGTTGGTGGTGCTGTATACTGGAAATTTAAGAATAAGTTAAATATCTCCGAAATGGATGGTTCTATGAAAATTTGTTTCAAATAAAACTTGAAAGAAATATTACTCTCTACAACTTTGGTCCTCACGAATATTACCAATAATGACGTTTTTAAGGAGATATGTGATGGAAACCGAAAAAACCCATTATTAATAAATAATTCCTAAACGATAACTGCTATGGAAAATTGTTTCAAATAAAAGTTGAAGGAAATTACATTCTCTATAACATTTGTATTGAGTTGTATATACAATAATGATGTTTTAATGAAGAAATATTGCAAAAACTGAATCGGTTTTTGAATAAACCTTGACTTTCTGTTAACCGGTATTGTCCAAAAACTATACAGCTCTTTGTGCTCATTCCAAAGTGTTATATATGAAATTTGGTAATGATATGGCAAGTACTTTTTGAGTTACAGGTAAAATTATTATTTCATATCGTAGAAGAATAGTCATCCTTATTGCCATAAATTATATGTTGAATATGTTTACAGATTTCACCGCTAGCTGGTGGCGCTGAATACTGGAAATTTACGAATAAGTTGAATATCTCCGAAATTGATGGTTCTACGAAAATTTGCTTCAAACAAAACATGGAATAAATATTATTCTTTACAACTATGTTCCTCACAAAGATTACCAACAATGATGTTTTAAAGCAGATAGTTGACAGAAACCGAAAAAACCGAATATTTGTAAATAATTCCTAAACAATAACTGCTTTGGAAAATTGTTTCAAATGAAAATTGTAGGAAATTATATTCTCTATAATACTTGTATCAATTTGTATATACAATAATGATGTTTTAACGGAGAAATATCGCATAAACCAAATCTGGTTTCGAATAAACCTCGACTTCTGATTAACCGGTATTGTCCAAAAACTGATCTTTGTGCTCATGCTAAAGCATTATATATGAAATTTGGTATTAATATGACAAGTACTTTTTGAGTTAGAGTGCCCCCCCTCACCCTCCCCCACACACACACGCACGCACGCACACACATCATTCCGAAAATATTCTAAACATGTTCTGGGGACCTCAAAACGTGTATTTCCACTGAAATCTGGAAGACGATTTTTTCCATGATCACAATACTTTCCCTATACACCCACTCCCCGACTTATGTAAACTCGCACTTACGTAAACTTTTTCTTGAACCACAAACAAAAATTTTCGTAGTACATACTATATACTACATACATATTACAATATGGGCTCGGAACATCAACGTAGCGCGGCGTGTGCGAATGGATACACTGTCTTCTGAAACAGGAGACGGTAGCGCTGCAAGGGGCTGTAAATCTTGCAATGTAATGAACATTTACAGTTACATTCTCCATAAATGTGTACCAGGAGGCCCCCAGTAAATGAAATGACGAATAAAAATTGCAGATAATGTTATAATCTACAAAATAGGTTATTTACAGGTATTTATGTAAATGCGACTATATAAAGATATTTGTCTAAAACTGCAAAAATAAGCTAACATACACATCACTTGTGGTTAGAAATTACGCTGAAAACCTAATCAGATCTTAACATATTATTGTAGAAATAAGCCATCATTGAATTAGACTTTATGCCCACGATCTTCGTAATTGTTTACCTGTCATTCTAAGTAACTTGAACTTACCTTTTAGAATGGCGAGACAACACAAAGGATGTAAGTCCAGAATATCAAGAACCAAGAATGGGTTTGGGTATATGTATGACGAAGAAAATATGAAGTTCCACTCCAAGAAACTCAAACGGTATCACTAAGGCATCGTATATTTCATGATGATGTCACTGCCTGAAGTGAATCGCAGAAGTGAAGATGAAATTATTTATACCAAATTTATACTTTGCAATACTTAAGAAGGTACAGAAAGCAAGCCGTCGGAAATGCGATCCACGGTCGAGATATAAACAATGTTGCAAATTGCCATCATAAAAATTACAAAGCTTGAGTTATGTAAGAGTAGTAGTAGTAATTAGGTTTTTTAGGTGCATCAACTGCTAAGGTTATTTTGCACCGTCAAATTCTCTTAGAGAAAAGCAACATACATCACAACATCCAGGTCCAAAGCGGGATTCGAACCTGCGACCTTTGGGTTAGAAGGCAGGCGCACTGCCTACCAGTCTAACCGGGCCGGCGTTATGTAAGAGTTCGCAGAACGGAACCTTTACGTAAGTCGGGGAGTGGGTGTACTATGCATGGAGAAAGTAAAAAGGGGCTGGAGACTATGGCGAGATGGATGTTTCAAAATTAAGAAGAACTCCTTAACCATACAAAATAGAATATTTAGAGACAATACAACCGGTAAAAATTAAAGAGGGTAATGAAAGAAACAAAGAAGAAAAAAAAAGATGTTACACTTACAGGTTTATGGGGATAATTCCTCGCTAGTTCATACACTCATTCACTCCCAAAGGAACTAATCCTGTCAGAAGAACACTCACTCACACACGCACTCAAACAAATGGGAATCTTTAAATATTCAGTGGGACACTAGATACGTATTTCGAGAGCAAAGCCCTCATCATCAGCAGCTGATGTGGAATGAAGGTGTGTTGTGTGGTTTGAGGTATTTAAATGGTGGAGTGTTTGTTTGAAAGTGAAAGGAGGGAGAGGGTTGACCGTTAAACTGTAGAGAGGAGAATGAGGGAGAGGGCCACGGTTGTTATTCATAATGGTTTATTTATGTTTTTCAATAAGCATGCTTTCGTAGGCGTCTAGTTTGTTTTCGTTATGTACCGATTTTAAAAGCGTTAAATTTTCATCGGTGAACAGATGGTTGTATTCTTGTGTGTTGCTACACTTGAATTATTAAACCTATTGTGTTTAAAATGTGTAATGTGTTCTTTGAATCGAGTTTCCAATTTACGTTTTGTCTGTCCTATGTATACTTTATCACATTTTCCTCAAGATATTTTATATATGCCTGATTTCTGTAAAAATGGTATGGTGTCTTTTAGATTGTAGAGGACGTTGGCAAGTATACTGTGGTTGACTTGTACAGTTTTAAAATCGTATTTAGAGAATATGAAGTTTGTTTGTGGTTCTTGGGGTGAAATGAATTTTAATGTATTTTGATTTAGCGGAAGAAGTGTTTGTGATGGTCGTCTGTGTTTTGAGATGGAGTTTGTACTTATGTTTTTGTAGTATGTTTTGAATTATGTTTGTGTGGTAGCCATTCAGTGTTGCAACATTTTTTATGTAAGTTCTTTTTGAAAATCTGTTTTGGAAAGTGATATATGTAGGAGTCTGTGCATCATGGAATGGAAAGCTGCTAACTCATGTGAAATATGGTGGTGGTGATCAATAGGTATGTATTTGTCTGTGTAGGTTTTCGGCATACATTAAATTTTAGTTTGTTGTCTTGTCTTTTTGCTAAAAGATCAAGGAAGGGAAGGTTGTTGTTTTTTTCTTCCTCGTATAAATTTTATGGTTTCGTATTGTTTGTTTAGATTTTCTAAGAAATCGGTGATGTTGTTTTTTGACTGTCAAAGATGGTAAAAATGTCATCAACGTATTTGAACCGTTTTTGGGAAGTAGATGAAGGTGTCCTTACATTGTTTTTCAAAATTTGTCATGAATAGCGTAGCTAGGAATGGAGAGAGGGGGTTTCCCACAGTTGTGCCATAGGTTTATTGGTATATATTATTGTTACTTTGAAGAAGTTCTGTTTCATGCAAAGGTATGTCAGGTGTATGTAATCAATGACTGTTTCTTGGGGTAGGTTTTGTTCCTTGAGCCAAGTCTCTAGATATTTCATGGTTTCTTCTATTGGGACAATAGGAAAAAGGGAAATGACATCGAAGGAGACTAAAATCTCGTGGTCATTGAGGTTTAAATCTTTAATTTGGTCGAAGAAGTAGATGTTGTTCCTAATGTTTGAGGTCTGCCTAAGGGGCCATTGTTTGTATTGTTTATTTAGCCATTGAGATATTTTGTATGTTGGAATGTTTACCGTATTTAATCGATTGTAAGCCAACCGTTTTTTAGCTTTTTGCCATCTCAGAAATCGCCACTCGGCTTAGAATCGGGGGCAAAAAAAGTGGTCAATGAATTTATGTCCATAGTTACATTATAACGCGAGATCTTTAAATATATGCAAAAAAAAGAATCAAATTGACTGAACACCTACGAAGAAATAAATTATGTAAATAATATGTGGCACGTCAAAGTCATAAAAGAACGCAGCGATAGCGCTCGTATGCGTAAGGAGCTAACACTGAAACATGATAGGTGGAGTAGGGAGGGCAGAGGAGGGCAAATGCTTCGATTCACGAGTAAAATGAAACATTGTGTTAGCTCCTTATGCATACGAATGCTATTGCTGCATTCTTTAAGACTTTGACGCACCACGTATTATTTAAATAATTTATTCCCAGGGTATTAATATATTAAGATCCCGCGAGGTCAAATTACTTTTTTCGTAGAAGTTGTTATGAATAAGTGAATAAAATGTATTTTATGTCACCATAATTTTAGTTAATACTTTAACCCTCTCACATCCTGAGGTGTGGGGCACCTGCTGGCATTAAAAGTCCAGAGAAATTCAAGATGGCCACCTAATCGGAAACATTAAATAAAACAATTATACATTAATCTCCAAAAATATATATTTTGAAAAATCTCCAAAGTAGAAGAATTACTGCGAGACATATTAGATTGTTCAAGGTCCAAAAAAATAGCAAATTTCGATCGAATATTTAAAAAAAATTCTTCGTATACAAAGTTAAGAAAAATCTACCAAATACCATCTAATTTTCGTGTTTATTGGTATACTACGTCATTTCCAAGAGAGAAGCCATCCAGTCAACGTTTTCAGAGGTAAATTTGAAAGCGTATTTTCCGGGCGGTTCCGCGATCGGGAGTGTAAAAATTTATAAGCATTCTCGGGCGGTCAGGTCGCGAGAGGGTTAAAATCAAATTTTTTTCTTGCGTGGCCTTGTGAAAAGTGGGGGTCGGCTTACAATCGGTGTCGGCTTACAATTGATTAAATACGGTATAGAAGAAATGATAGGTCTGAGTGGGATGTCTTTTTTATGTATTTTTGGGAGACAGTACATCCTTGGGATTGTAGGGCTGGATATGTTTAGTTGCAGCAGGAGTTTTTTTGTAAT
This sequence comes from Uropetala carovei, assembly GCA_036926305.1. Lineage (NCBI taxonomy): Eukaryota > Metazoa > Arthropoda > Insecta > Odonata > Petaluridae > Uropetala > Uropetala carovei. The sequence continues at coordinate 10,674,522 of JAXCHB010000080.1, read as the reverse complement.
AATCTATGTGCAAGTTTTGAGGGTGTTTTTTGTATCTGTGAACATCTTGTTTAGGAGATTTTTGGGGTTATGGTGTAAGGTTCTAGCATTATTCAACTTTTTCATAGTATTGCTGTTTTTCCAAAAAGACTAATGAGTTACATTTGCCTGATATTTCAATAAAACAGTCTCTGTTGTTTAGTGTTTTTATGGTGTTGTAGTCCTGATAACTGTGGTGTTTTTCTTGGAAAGTTTTGGAAAGATTCTCTTTTATTTGTGCAAGGGTGGTGTTTCTGATTATATTTTTTGTGTTTTCAGGTAGTGATTGAATAGACGATTCAATGCCTGTGACTAAATCTTCTGTTGGGGGTTCTTTAATAAGGAAGGGTGTAGTTCAGCCCTTTTCCCAGTATAGGCAGTCCTCGACTTTCGTACATAATGCGTTCCTGAAAACGTGTCCAAAAGTCGAATGCACGAAAGTCGAAGATAGATTTACATGTTCCCAGAGAGCCAAAAAATATTATAAAATCTCTAATTATGGTATAAATGTTTAGTTTTTTGTGCAGGGGCCTTTTAGACATAATCGTCGATTTTATAATATGGAGAGATAAGGCAAAATGCAATAAAATATTTAAATAATTGCACAAATAAACACTGCTGTACGGACAAAGATTGCGATGCGGTGGAAACTGGTGGATGGCAACCAGCAGCACTCGAAATATTCGTTCGCCATTTACCTGACACTCGAAAGTCTGATCGGCGCACAAAAGGCGGTTCAGGGGTGTCAATCTATGCTATCTTGGGTTCTTGCTCCCTTGTATTATCCTAAGGTTATCACACACATAGTGTAATTGATTATTATCTTTTTATAATTTATCGTTATTCGTTTTTCATTCTTTTTTCTCAAGAAATTTTTATTACTGTAAGAGTTGCATTTATTCGTACTGTTTGTAACACAGTGCTTCCACCCTTACCATAATCTAGTCGTTGACTATAGTTCTTATATCTTGGTATTAAGTTCCTTTTTCTTGTTTATGTCTATTTATTTTTTTGTATTTTTGGTGAAATCATCTTTGTTTATGGCAGTGTCTTTTCTGGAAGAGGTGGAAGACCAGCTGTTGCTGAACCCCTATACCGTTTTACAGGCTATGAGTTGGATAATAAATTACTTTGTGATTAATAAAACTTATTCTGTGATTTGTGACTACAATGTGATTACCAGCTGTAAATAAATATTATTATTATTAATGTGCAAGTTGTACGAATATCGAACGCAAGAAAGTTGAGGGCTGACTGAAGTGCACATAGGAAATCCCTCTTTTTTCATTAAAGCATTTGCTATTTTCATAGTTTTTTTGTAATATTGCCTAAACTTGGCCTCAAAGAGAGTGATGAATAGCTGGATATACACTAGCAGATTTATCGGCCGATCAGATCGGCCGATAAATTGGACCGATCCATCGACCGATTTTTTGGACGATGAATCGTACAGAAAAATCTTTCGTAGCACACTAATTAGAAATTCGAAGACAAAGATTTTTCGGCCGATAAGCTTATCTTAACGATAATTTGACGTGTGTGTGCTATTTTAACAGATGTATCGGCCAGTTTTGAGAGATAAATTGCTCATCGCTGATCTTTCGCCATTTCGAAAGATGAGAGTTTTATCGAGCAAACAGCAGTGTGCCCATTTGGAAGTTATGAATTGTGTTAGTAAAATGAACGGAGTGGAAAAAGCTGTTGTCTGTATCGCGATGATGGGACATGTGTTGATCAAAAGAAGGAAGAGAGGCAAAAGCAGAGAAAAATGGATCAGAAAATGGCTGGCTAAAAAAGACCTGAATCATATGCTGTTGTTGAAACATCTACAGGAACACGATCCCGACGATTTCAAAAACTACTTGCGTATGGATGAAGCACCGTTCAGCTACTTATTATCCTTAGTGAAGGACAAGTTGACAAAACAAAATACAAGTCCAAAGTCTCAACTCAATTAGGTCACTTCCATGTATATTTTTTATTTTAAATACGTTATAGTAACGCGTATTTGATGATTTTCATTTATTAACACCATAAAACACGTTTTAAAATTTATATGTGCAGTAATGTTTTGCCAGAAATGCATTCTATCATTCATCTAATCTTATTGGATATTCATTTTTATTTGTTGTGCGATTAAGTAACGGGGTATTTTTCAGGAACGCTAACTGGTTGGCAATCGGGATGATTTACGTATTTCTCTACTCTCCTGTAAAGAGTGTGCTTCACGTAAGATAACGGAAAAGTTAATGTTTATAAATGTTATGTTCTACTATAATCCTCAAAAAAATTCATACAAATCCAATAAAAATGAAAAAGTTACGAATTTTTGTCCAAATGGACGGATGTGTTCCGTTCCGATTTTATGGGCGGACATCCGATCCGTTCACGCTCATTAAATCGGTCGATCTTTCACGAACGATTTATCTTTCTACAATATCTCTCAGTGTATACTGTTCAACCGATAAGCTGCACCATTTAATCTGGCAGATTTTATCTAGCGATCTATCGATCAAAACATCAATTTTTCCTGCAACACTAACCAACAGTTTCATCTGACGATTTCTATAATGCTGCAGATAAATCATTTCAATCCGCCGATAAATCTGCTAGTGTATATCCAGCTACTGAAGTGAAAGAAAAGTCGGTAAAATGGGCAAAAAAAAGTGATGAGTTTGGAGAAGAAAATTTAAGTTTTAGATAGACTTGAGCATAATGAATTCGCTTCATCAGTTGGTAAATTACTTGGTGTGAACGAGTCCACAATATGATCGATTAAGAAAAGTGAAGAAGTGATCAAGAAAGTCCCGCTGAGTTCAATTGTCATTCACGAGAAAGCCAAGCTACTGCACAATCATTATGTCTCAAATTGTTTCGCGGTCTGCTAACAGGAAATCGCCAACGTCATCGAAGCATGTGCAGATCGGTTCCATGGTCTTTAATAAAATGTGGCATTTATTTAGAACGCCACAGTACGTAATGTATTATTATATTTGTTCTTCTCCTTCACAATTGAACACACACTTGACCGGCTTAAGTCCAATGAGCGTCCGATTATTTCCATCTTTGTCTCAATCGTGTTAAGTTTATGAGTCCTACGTTTCTTTCCACTTGTATTATCACTTTCAGTTTTCCGTTTATCACTCGTTTATAAAATAATACGTGTAAAATGCACAAACAAAGAAACATTGCTGTACCTACAAGCAAAGATGGTAAAGTTGCCGAGACTGAATAAAAAAATAATTTATTGATTATTAACCGACTTTACAGTGGTATTAATCTTGTCAAATTTCAGTACAATATTAAAAAACATTACACACAAATCTTACATTACATACAATACGTATATTATTACGTAGCACACTGTAATTTATTAAAAGTGTTGGGTTGGCTAACAGACAGTGCCATTATGCGATAGCTCAAAATGTTTGATCATCAGCTGACACACCAAAGTCCGAATTCGGCATTGTTTGGCATACAAAAGGTGGTTTAGGGGTGAGAATTTACAATGTACAAAAGAGTGAATTGCACGAAAGTCGAGGACTGCCTGTATACAACTCAGGCTCTAAGAACTACTATGTCCAGTAGAGGTTTATGCAAATAAATATGACATTTGTCTGACTTTTTCTTCCAATTTCCGGTTTTTTCACTTTCGTAGTCAGGCTTAGAGGTCTGCACGAGCCGAAATCATGGCTAGTGAATATGTAAAAAAGGGCAAATATTTAATTGGAGATATCAAATATGATAATTTACAGAAATATTAAGTTACAAACAACTTCACTTCTAAAAATAAGCAAAAATAATTTTGGAAATTATAGATGTTACAATTGCAAATTCTTATTTTTATGCTGATATGAACACAAGAAAGTTCGTAATGAAATAGTGCAATGCTCAAAGATATATAATATATAATTTGACCCTTTAACTAACAGCCAGGATATGCATTTTACCTTTTGGGTGGATCATTATCATTGCTGTAAATTTAAAAAGTGAAATAAATGATGACTTGAAACATTTTGTGAAAATGTAACAATTTCAGAAAAATATATATTACTCTAATCATAAGTCAATGTATTCCATTAACGAATTGTTACCTATCATACGGTCTATGAGACCTTAAGAGCCACTTGCTTCCATATTAACAGGGCTTCCTTAGCACTTGCAGGGCCTGGGGCAAACTACCTTCGATGGGCCCCTATTTAAAGTTCCATATCGACCGATACCCCGGAAGCTATACTACTTTACTTTTTCATATACAAAGTATATTGAGATAGTATTGTTATCGCGAAAAAATTCGACCTAGAGATTATTAATGGAAATATAGGTTTTAGGTGTAGCTGAGTCCGAAAAAGTGGTTTTCGCAATGCCATCTGTCTGTCTGTTACTGGCTCTAGAGCCTAAACGGTAGAGCAAAAATGAATGAAAACGCGTACTTAGGCATTTTATCATAAAGAGCAGAAGCTATGAAGAAACGGTAGACATTGCTCAATAATTAAGGGAAATTTATTCTATGCATTTTTAACAACAATTTGATTTTCTCAAAATCAGCTCTAACGATTTTGATCAAATTTCGTAGTTACTTGAGTTAACGCCATCAATGATACTACATCTGAGTCATGCTTGTCCGTTGCAAATTTTTAATCATTCCCATTTTTGAAAAAGATCGTTCATCACAAGCGTTGGCGATTATTAATGTAAGATGAATTTTTAAAGCAGTTTCGTGTTAAGAAAAGTTACTTAAATGGCATGATCAACAATAAAATTGTACATAAATTGTTCCAAGGTACAATCTTCTATTTTTGTATGCAAAATAATAGTAAGAAATGACAAAGTGAATGAGCTCATCACCAAAGTTGGTATCTAAGTCATGGGGGTAGAATTCAGATAACTTCCTCGCAGCAACTTTAATACTATCAAAGTCCATCATTGTAAATTTAACAAAGAATCCAAGTAGATTACAAATTTCACTATATGTTACTAGCCGATGTTTTAGGGATACCTGAAGCCTGTCAGTGCACTGTGGAAAGGTCCCAGTTCGAAAAGCCTCCTTCGGTGTCAACTCAACTTCTTTTTCATGACCATAGTCAAGTGTCTGCTTAAATGAATTGTGATGATAAACTCCGTTACGTTTCGGTTCATTGATTCCGACCTTTTTTGATTGCAGATTATTTACTATAAATGTGGCTCCTAATGTTAGAAGTTGGACAGCCCTGCAATACGCAGTCAACTGCACTATGGGCCCCCTATCATCCATGGGCCCTGGGCAATTGCCCATTGGATAAAACAGCCCTGCATATTAACCACTATTTTCAATTCTTTTTTGCTCTGATAAATTCATATAATCATGAAAAACAAATGTGAATGATATCTGGCCTTATATCAACTTTCAAAATCACTATTATATTTATCTTTTGAAAATTATTCTCCAACAGAGTTATCTCAAACCAACCGTAGTCATAAAGTAAATGGTACAATTGAAAAACAATTATGCTACTTAACATTCACATTGGCTGCAGCCTTAATTGTGAAAGATTATATGATAATCTGAATTGTAATTGTTTAACTTTAGAAATAAAGTTTACAAGTGAATCAATATAATCTATATAACCTTTAATAATGCATAATACATTTTTATAAAATGGGGATTTATATTAAAAATTAATACATTACATCTTAGGATGTAGAAATTCAAAGCTTTAGTATGCTAGGATGAGCTAAATAGAAAAGAAATTGAAATGGGTTTACAGCAGAGCAAAAGATGGAAATAGTGTATATTAGAGAGCTTCTATGGTTGATGCTTGTGATAAATATGATATAAGAAAGAATTTCCCAGTAGATATCCATATATAGCATTTGAATAAGACACATATCGCATATGTCTGAGGCCTTTCCGAGTGTGAATTTTTGCCATTTTGAGCTATCACTCTCGGAATAGGCTCATTCAATGCGGAAATGCGAAGCAAGTCGTTAGTTGCAGTTACGCTGAGGTTGTTCAAAGTGGAAATGCGCAGGGACCATAAAACTGGATATTATTCGCATTAAATACCTATGTCTGAAGCCTTTTCGATGATAGCATTTTGCCATTTTCAGCTATTGCTCACGGCATATGCTCATTCGATGTGGAACTGCCATGCACGTTATGTAGTGGTGGTTGCGCTGAGGACACTTAAAATGGGAATACTCAGGGATTGAAAAACCGGATGAAGCCTTTTCAAGGATAGCCTTTTGCCATTTTGAGCTATCACTGTCAGAGTAGGCTCATTTGATGCAGAATTGAGACGTGCATCATTTAGTGGTGGTTGTGCAGATGAGTCTTAAAATAGGAGTGTGCAGAGATTGAAAAATTGGATCAGAAAAGGCTTCGGTACATGTGTCCACTATAAGGCATGCAGACTATCATTCATTTGCTCATATAAATTCGAAATATTGGACCTGGATTGTTTTTAAAAAACTTATTTATAAATAATTCCTAAACAATAACTGCTATGGAAAATTGTTTCAAATGAAAGTTGTAGGAAATTATATTCTCTATAACAATTGTATAGAATTGTATATAAAACAATGATGTTTTAACAGAGAAATATCGCAAAAACCGAATCGGGTTTCGAATAAACCTCGACTTCCGGTTAACTGGTATTGTCCAAACAATAATCAGTTCTTTGTGCTCATGCTAAAGTGTTATATATGAAATCTGGTATTAATATGACAAGTACTTTTTGAGTTAGAGCACCCACAATCACATACATATATACATACATACATACATACATCCATCCATCCATCCACACATACATACACACACACACACACACACACACACACACATCATTCCAAAAATAGTCTAAATGTGTTCTAGGGACCTCAAAACGTGTATTTCCGTTGAAATCTCGAAGTCGATTTTTTTCGTGATCGCAATACTTTCCCCATACTATGTATGGAGAAAGTAAAAATGATCACGGATTCTTATTCTTATCATTTTTTCGCTTATGATTCTATATCACCCACATTTTAAGTTTAATGCTCATAATTTGCACAAAATTTGCCATTTTAATGCTAAATACCTTGACAACACCCACTGTCATTCTCAAAATCCTACTGCTGCAAAACCCCATATATCGCTTGGGAGCGTAAGAGAGGCTAAGGGGAAAAGATGAAGGGGGAAGGAGGGTGGAAAGTAGAGGAAAAGGAGGGAGGGAAAAAGGATAGAGGGGAAAAGAGAGAGGCAGAAGGGAGAGAGGAGAAAGAGGAGAGTGAGAGAGAGGGGGATAGGGAGAGGGAGGTGTGTACAAAATTTTACTTGCATGAGAATAATAAAGAAATCCATTTTTTAAAATCTATTATTTCAAACTAGAACAAACACACAAAAGGGTTTTTACAGGGCTCAGTTGCTGAGCCCATGGGTGACTAGTCTTAAAGGTAAAAGATAAGCTGTGTGAATTCTACAATGATAGCTTAACAGGAAATTGTTCAACAAACCAGAGCTGAGTTAGATCAAGCGCTTTAGGAGTGACTTAAATGCAAAAGTAATAATCAAATACTTTCCTTTCCAATATTGGACAGGAGTAAAGAAACTAAGGCATACTGCATGAATATGGGACTAAGACAATTGTAAATAGTCTTTTTATTATGAATACTAACATAATTGCCAGTCAATATGACAGGATATCTTTAGTTAACCTAAAAATAGTTGCCTCCCTCCCCCTCTTTCTCTCTCCCTCCCCCTCCCTTCCAGTCTCTCCTTCCCTTCTCCCCCTCACTCCCTCTCCCTCTCTCTTAAATGTAAGTAGGAACTATATAGTCTCAATTTCACCCTCAATAAAGTCATTTGTCTGTCTCCCACCTTCACCCTCCCTTCTTCCCCTCACTCTCCCTTCCTCTCTCCACCCCTTCCCCCTCATTCCCTCTCTCCTCCTTCCTTCCACCCCCCCTTTCCCTTCTCCCCCTCCCTCCATTCTCTCCCTCACTCCCTCTCCCTCCCTCTCTCCCCTTGCATTACCATCCCTCTCTCTCCCTCCCAATCTAGTATTAAAAGCATTCAGAGCATGCTTACACCCATAGGTGATACAACAATCGGATTTTGAGGTCTAACAATATAATTAGTCATCATGGCAACATTCCGTTAAAATGGCAAGATTTCCATAAAATATGTAAATTAAAAGTTTAACATGGGATATTTCGAACTGTGGGCGAAAAAAGATGAACAGAATAAGAAACTTTATAATTTTTTCTTCAAAATGGTTCAAATCCGGTCGTAGGTGAATTCCTTCTAATTTTAATTTCCAAATGAATAAAAGTCTGCACGTCAAAAAATTGCGTTTTACATGGTAAGTACAGTAAAACCTGGTTAATTCGAACCTCTATAATTCGAAATTTGACATAATTCGAAATTTTTTAACACTTGAAAGACCGAAAAAGCCAATTTCATACAAATGTGTTTCAATAATTCGAAAATCTCTATAATTCGTAATTCAAAAATAAATTTTGCCCGATTCTCGAAATATCAACGCATTTTTGTCGAAATAATTCGAAATAAAACTTACCGAAAAGAAACTAAATGAAATTTACTACAATATTTCTGGCACTCTGTCGGCTGGTTTATAAACATTGTGCGATCGTGATCATACCGAGTAGGCGTTGGGTATTGTCACAAGATTCGGTCCATCCCCTCAATTTATCTACTGTTTTGCGAGTTTTGTGTGGAAAACGCATTCCAATATTCCTTTGGTTCGTTGTTTGTTTCGTATTAGATTGTATTTTTCATCATTGTTAGTTACTAGTTTAAATAATATTCTTATTTTAATAACTGCAAGAGAGACTATATTTAAATTTATTGCTATAAAATATTTTTTTTTTAATATACCCTCCAACGGCTCCAGTTCGTGGTGCATATAAAACTCTTACTGTTGCTGAAAAAATGTCTTTGCTGCAAGACGTTGACAAGAAGTTAGAATCGAAAGGAAAGCTGGCCTCAAAGTATGAGATTCAGAACTTGTCTTTATCTACGATTTTAAAAAATCGGGCAAAGATTGAAGAAAGTTTTTATAATTTTAAAGGGAGCGCTACACGTCAGCGTTCACGGCCTGCGAAAAACGAAGACCTCGAAGAAGAACTGTACGATTTTTTTTCACAAGTACGAGCGGCGAATTTAGCTGTGACAAGCCCGATGCTCATTGAAAAATCAACAAGTCTTGTGAACGCTTTGAACATTGAAGATTTTAAAGCGTCCAGTGCGTGGTTGGATGGTATTAAAGACGGCACAATATTGTTTGTCTCGCAGTATGTGGTGATGCCCAAAAAATTAACGAAGAGGAAATTACGACCTGGCTGCAAAGTAATAAACAGGTTTTGGAGAAGTACGAGCTCAAGGACATTTTTAATATGGATGAAACGCATTTTTTTCAACATGTTGCCCGATCGTACTTTGGCTCTCCGAGGCGAAAAATGTCACGGCGGCAAACGTAGTAAGGAGCGTCTCACCGCCGCCCCGTGCTCTGCACAAATATGGATGGGTCGAATAAAGAAAAACTTGTAATCATCGGAAAATATGGCAACCCACGCTGTTTCAAAGGTATTAATCGTGATTATTTGCCGATAATTTACGAGCATAACAAAAAGGTGTGGATGACAACAGACATATTCAAAAGTTTTTTAATAAGAACGCAAAGACATGTGGTGGTGCAAAATCGTAAAATTTTGTTTACGCTAGACAACTGTTCTGCTCACCATGTGGCTCAGATAAATACGCCCAATGTTGAGTTGCTGTATTTTCCGCCGAACACAACCAGTGTTCTGCAGCCACTCGACCAGGGCATCATTCAAAATTTAAAGTCGTTACAGAAAAAAAAACTATTGTCGTCATACTTGGTGCAAATTACAAATGGATGTTCGCAGGATGATTTACGAAAATGGACAATTTTAGACGCGTGCCGGGCCTTGTCATCGGCGTGGCAATTGGTGACTCCTCAAACCATCGCCAACTGTTCTAAGAAAAGCAGGCTATCTTCGAGCCGGCAGAAGGCTTCCAAGGTACAGAAGTAGAGGAAGTAATTGATAGTAATGCCTGCCAGTTTCGGAGACTTTGTTTCCTTTGATAATGACTTGGCTATGTCGGTTGTGTATGACCCCACGATCGACGAATCAAAAACCGTTGCGAGTGATAGCGACGAAGAAGACGATGTGGATAACGTCGATGCTAGGTTGGATGTGCCATTGCCATCTAAGGAGGATGTTTTAAAAGCTTAAGATACCCTTACGTGTCCGGGATCTGTGAAAAAGTTGATGCCATTATGCAACACACTGCGCTAGGGAGTGCCCTGAAATTGAAACGGGAAAATAACCAACTTTTTAAAATAAATTTCAATTAATATTTTATTACACACTTTTGTTTATTTACTTTTAAGTTGAAATAAGTGAAAGACATCATTAACATTTTAGTGGTTTAATTATATGTTCATATATGTTTCAACGTTTAAATGAGTAATCCTAAATTTGACTTTTATTCATCGACATCATATTTTGAGGTATGCATGTGTAGTACATCCTTTTTTTCTTTATTTTAATGTAGTGTCATATTCTTTAGTTTTTCTGTAATTTAGATTTCCATTTTTTAAATTTGGTAAATCACGCTTTTTTGTAAATTTCGAATTATAGAGGTTCTTCGTAATTCAAAATGCTTTTTCTTTGGTCCCGTGAATTTTGAATTAACCAGGTTTTACTGTAATGGGAAATGGAAATGCCTCCACTGGAGTCGAACCAAGGAATTTTTTCCCGATTTAAATTCGTCATCACCTGAAAAAGTGTTAATCAAGTATCCCTGCCAAATTTTGAGATTCTACCTTCATTACTTCTCGAGTTATTAGTGTTTAAGTTAGCGTTATAGACAGAAAATTGCTTTTTATTATAATGATGCAATTTATTTTAAGAGAAATATAGTAAAACTTCTACATATTCTAATGAAAGGGGCTAAATATAATTTTGCATTTTGATACATCGAGTTGCACCATAAAGAAGTTCATAACAAATTTAGTAGTTTAAAATTGAAAAACTTCAAGCATTAATAAGCAATAAAAATAATTTATTGTAATCTCATACCAAATTTATTTATAATGCAAATATAACAATAAAAAGTAAAAATAAATCACTTATCTTGTTAAAATTAAGACTTTGTATTACAAGTATAACACCACAAAAGTTACAATTAAATAATACACCTTATTTACTTTTTGTAAAAGTAACTGGTAAGGTATTTTTCTTTTATCTGTCTTATTCTTTGGAGAAAATACCGTAATTTTCTGATTATAATATGCACCCTATATAATACGCATCCTATATAATACACACCCTATATAATACACACCCATGTTTTTACGAGTGAAATGTAAAAATTGTCTTATGACCATGTATAATATGAAACTCATTTTGTGTAAAAAACATCACTGTAATTTTTCATTTGGTTATTAGCAGTATCGAGACAGTTTTTGCCTTGCCGCCAAGTGAGATATATGCGAGAGTGTTTATGAAAACTTTACATCTATGCAGTTTTGACTCTCACTTTAAAGATTGATACAATGTATAAAAACATGTCTCCATGTCACATTGTGTAATAATCTGGTCAGTTGGAACAACAGTTCTCGCATTACCACCAAGCGAGTTATGTGCAAGAGTGTTTATGAAAACTTTAGGTCTATATAGTTTAGACTCTCACTTTAAAGATCGATACAATGTCACATTGTGTAATATTCTGGTGAGCTGGAATAAAAGTTCTCGCCTTACCGCCAAGCGAGATAGTTTACATGAATATCATGTCTAGTTCAGACTCTGTCTTCATACAAGCTGGTCGAGGTATGTAAAATAATATTTGTTGCTCACAACTTGCATTGATTTTTTCTTAAAAAGCGTGGCTTTAAAAAGTGTTACCTCACAAACGCCATTGATGGTACTGAAGACGACATCATATGGGATGATGATTTCGCTGAAGTGGATAGTGAGGATGAAGACGATGTTCTCGGCGACGCCAATTAAGTAGACGATGAGAGAGAACAAAATCAGCGGCGAAATGTTTGAAGACAGCAATAATGAATTCAGAGGCTAAGATTCAGACAGTTAAAATAAATAAATAATTATTCTTATTTTTGTTTTGAAAAACGATATTTAAAGGAATGTTATCGAAATGCATTGAAATGTATGATTTACTGGTAAAAATGTCTGAAAATATAAATTATTTCCTTATTAAAAAAGGTTGTATGCGCTTTCACCATATATAATACGCACCCTAACTTTTTGCCAATTTTTCGTGGAAAAAAATGTGTATTATAATTGGAAAATTACGGTATTTTAATTTTTTTAAATATAACTAGGTGATTGATTCACAGTCCTTCATATTTGTAAAAAATCTCTCCAGTATATTTTGCACAACTTTTTTGGGAAAAGGTCACTTTCCCAAAAACCATGTAAATTATACTTGAACCTGCAATATTTTAATATATTTTAACTCATTCAGGAAGCTCATTACCTAAAGACCCATCGGATGGGATACAAAATGAAGTTTTTTTCAAACAATAACCACTGAGATTAGATTAAGTGTTGCCTAAATTTTAAGTATGAATTCAGTTTTTAAAATGCTATTTTAGGTGCATTTCGCTTACTGTATAAGGGCCTATTAGCATTGGTCGGTCCGTCCGCATGTTCGTTCTCAGCTTCTACCAAACGGATTTTCATGAAATGTGATATTATGGATTTACAGCCAAAGACAATAAGAAAATCTCACAAATGAATCACGTAAGCCAATCAGGGGTACCACTTTACTAGTGACAAAAAATGAACTTTCCATCATATATCATAAAGTATTGGTCTTATCAAAATGGTTTTCAAATAAAAGTTGTAGAACTAGTAAAGAAGAGTATTTCCTTTCCTATACATTTTTATCGTAGGAGTAGCCATTATCAAGAAAATCAAACAAGAATATCTTAATTCGAGTTGAAAATTTCTTGCATGGTTACTTCTTCATTGTTGCTAACATAACCTCACAAACAAACATTTAATTTCCTTACGTGTGCATGCAATATTTTTAAATAGGAAGAAAATGGATTATTTATGATGAAGAAAGGAACTTTAAAATGCTCTTTCCCTTACATACAAATATGTATATCATTTCTTTCAAATATCCCATTGCACAAAACGTGCCCATTTGTGATACGCTTTACGCTTTCCTAACTTATTTTAATTATGTGTTTTTCTATTGCCTATGCTCCTTTCCACCTTTTTTATCAAGGATGATCAGCAATAAAATTTACTTCTAATTTTAAAAAATCAATATATTTATGTAAAATTTAGTTTTTTATTTTCATTATTTAAAAATCCATTTAATATAAGTGCATCATATTTATGTTAAGTATGACTAATTGAGAGGAAGTATCTTAGATATGCTTAGATAATAACAATGGTTGAAATTTAACCAAAAACATTAAAATTCTACTTCAGAAGAAAAGAATCACTGTGTTAACACTGGACTATATTAACATTCTACATTATCCAAAGTTTGTGAAACAGAACATGACCAAACACTTTGAAAGAGCCATAAAATGTACAAGTTGTTTGAACCAGATTTAAAGTTCAAAATTTTCATATAAAAGTTAATAAGATTGATGGAAAATTACCTATAATGTAAATAAGATTCTGCCATTAAGTTATGCAAGCCAATGGACCATGAATAAAACAATCACCAACCTCCTGCAAAATGTATATTACTATTCTAATTTACCTGTTTGACTAGGAACCAGATCAAGGATTTGTTTTCTTCAGCAAGTTCCTCAACTTGCTCTCCTGCCTGGGATGAAAAGGGGAAAATAATAATGAAATACAAAAAAGGAACTAGCATTCATACTTCATTCTAAGATTAAATCTAACAATTCATCACTAAGAAAATGTAATAGACTGCACAAAAATTAACCCCGATAAATGCATATGCTTACTTCTGAAACATACTAAACACATTAAGTACATTGGAGTGTTACTGAAAACTGCAATGGATAACAAGATGACATACAGATTTCCCTCATTTTATGTGGGGGGTGCGTTCCAAGAAAGGGGTGCATAAAATGAATTTGCCTATACAGAACCCATTTTATATGCAAAGGATAGGGATGCGTTCCACAAACAGTCCTACAACTCACTTTATTCACTTCATAATGATGTTATAATTAATTAAACACAAACTTTAAACAACACTGTTTCCATGAATGTTAAATATCCAATTAACACTGTGAAACATACCAATAGAAATGGTAGGATCTTAAGGGTTGATGGCTGAGGTTGAAAGGCCAGTGGTGTTATCAGTGGAGGCAGTATGGCTTTAAGAGCATTGTTCTAAGAAATGGAGAATTGTACACTGAGTGGTTAAACATTGTTTTTGGATATACACTTCCTTGTATGGCACAAGATTTTCCAAGTCATGCTTGAAGAGAAGACTTCTCTCCAAGCTTAGGGTCCATATCAATTTCCATTTGAGTGAAATTTTTAGCACTAGTAAAGAATTCTGCCAAATTCTGCAAAGTCATACCCATTTTCTTTGATGATGTATTCTTCATTTCTAATTCAGACTCTCTGAAGTCAATGAAAATGGCATCAACCTGAGTATGTTTCTTTCTGCATTACATTGTCTTTTATTGAGCTGCCTTTACACCAGTCTTATTTTATACATTATTATTTTAACTTTTTAGCATTCCTCTTATGAAAAAGAGTAAAAAAAACATTTAAAATGTACCATACACAATGTACCAAAAGGATATATGCAAATAAACATTATTTTTATATAATGCGAGAAACAGAGACTGAATGATTGTCACATAGCATAGTGTAGAACTGCATAAGAGCGAATCTAAAGCACATAAAATGAAATTCGTGTAGGAAAAATGTTTCTGCATAATAGAAAATCCACATAAACTGAACTCGCATAAAGTGAGGGAAATCTGTACAGCAAAATCTATTATCCCATAAGCATAACGATAAAAGTTGGGACTACATTCCTGGCAGACATTTTGCAGGTCAAATAATAAAGCACCTAAGACCTATGTTAAAAATAGGTTAACAAAATGAAAGAGATTAATATACATAAAAATACTAACTGGAACAATTCTTAATATGAAACTACTGCATATCATTTGGTCATTTGGTAATGAATGGATAATTTTTCAACCCCATGAGTTGGCAAAATTAAATTAAATTACATAAACATGAAATTAAAACATGACTAAAAGGATTTTTAATTACAGTAACATTTTATGTGTTGCAACTGTAATTCCTTAGATTTTACCTTTGGTCCTTCAAAAATGACATATATATGAAGCAAAGCAACATTTTCATTAATTCATTGACAAGGTATATGGAAAATGACATCTAAAAAGGCAACAGCAGATAATTACTGAATACTGATAATAATAACATTCCCTGCTATCAACTACAAAAAATAACCCAACAAAAAGGAGGAAATAAAAGGAAATGACAAAGTGATAGCTAATGAATTTATTATAAAATTACATGAATTATTCAAAAAACAAACATTAAATTATATGGAATTATACTCAATTATAATCCTAAAAGAAATTTTAAATAAAATTTACTTTTATTTACAACTTATATTCATTAAAGCTTCTAGTAATTATTAAAAATATTTCTGATAAGCAAAAAGTGGGTTGTATGAATAGACTAGTCACAACAAAAGAAATATACCATATCTTCTGGCATATAAGTCGACCTTTGAAGCCTAAAAATGTTTTCCTAAAACTTAGAGTCAACTTATACGCCAAGCATAAAATGTGAACCTTAAGTTACAGATGAATAACATCGATATTTATGAAGACCGTTGATATTTCGATGGAGGTGATCGCTATTTTGAATCACCTGTTCCAGTGTTTACATTTTATGACATTTATTTTAGAAGATTTATAATAATTAATTTTAATACTGTATTTACTCATGTAATCCACATCCTCGTGTACCACGCTCGCCCCTATTTTTGGACAGGTTCGAGGAGAAAAAATATGTTTGTGCTTTAATATGTTAACGTCTACGGCGGCGGAAAATTAGAAAAAAAAATCAAAAAAGTGTGTGGATTCCCCGTAGGTGTGGTCTCTCCATGGTTCCCTCTAAGCTGCATGGCCACGGAACAGTTTTTGAAGTGCCATGCTCTAAATTTTTCAAGCGTGCATGATTGTGTGTGTTTTAGAATACATCAGAACAGGGCCGCGTCAACCCCGGTGCACATCTGCGCACTAGCATCATGTAGGCACGCATAGCGATCTTCATTCAGCCCATTGATGAAAAAAATTAAGAGGGAAGTATGGTTCTCACCCGGGTTAAAGGAGTGTCAGCGGCTCATGATGAATTCGGCGAATACAGATACCAGATGCCAACTTACTCTGGCAAAAAGTGTAGGTAGAAACTGAGAGTAAATTTTTAATGACAGAACTACAGTATAAACCATTCATTTATACCCTACACGTTTTTTGGTCATGTAGATATGCATAAACTTCATAGAATTCTTCATCTTTTGCGAGTATAAACGTAGACGCAAGCGTGTTGCAGTAAATTTACTATCGAACCTTGCAATTTTTAAAACTTGGTCAGAAATCTTCATGAATGACGCAGTCTCTTTTTTTACCGACATTTTGGGAAAAAAGATGCGTGGGGTACACATTTTCAATATTTTATTAAATTTTCACCACCACAGAGATCGTTTGCGATCACTAGGTATAGTTCATTTCGATACTATCATTAGCAGCTGACATCAATCGAATTATAGGAAACTTTATTTAGTGGGTCAAGCTCTCCAAGAATAACCATTTCTTATTGGTTGAATTTAAAACATCTGTCGCATGGAATGCTCAAGAAGAATAGCACAGACTCTAAACAGTATTTATATATTTTTATTATCATTTTTATTTCTATTTTGTTAAAACTTGAAGTATTTTTAAGTGAAAAAGTGTTTAAGTGAATAAGTAGGGGTCGACTTATATGGCAAACATATGGCTAATCATATATTTTCACCCAAAAAAGCAGGGGTATACCTATATGCGGGGTCGACTTATATGCCGGAATATATGGTATGTATATTACTGGCATATGAAATATGCCTTTCTATTTAGTTATGTATATACTCTTCACCTCTCTTAGGATTTAATAGAAATGAAATATATTTAATCAAATAACATTATTTCTCACCTTTAAAGGAGTGCGTTTCCAATAACCCACAACTAATTTTAAAAATTGATCAATTCCTATGTTCTTTTACTTATTTTAAAATTTACCTAAGAATGTGAACATGATCACTAATTTATTGTGCCAATAAATTCCTCTGTTTGCATATACTTATGAACATCTGTTTTTACTTGATAGAGTTTCAATAAGTTAATAAATATTCTTTTAATGTTTATAATACAAAATAATATGCTGGCTATGCCAATGCTACAGTTGCAATGCTATGAACTTCATTTGGTAAAACATCCATTTTAAAGGAAATTTAAAGAATTCTTTGCAGAATTTCTATCAAAGTAGCAAATAATTTTTTTTTAATATGCAATTTACAATTACCGTATCTGCCCCAATACAAGCCGATGTTTTTTGTCAAAATCTATCATGAAAAAATCACCCCTCGGCTTAAATGCAGGTCCGAGGAAAATTTCTGTTATGGTTAAATCTCGAAGTCTCTCATTGCCTTTGCGTTCAAATGACAGTACTATATTTTTCGTAAAGGAAATATTTGACCTACGATGAATATATATAAAAATATCTTGGCGAGATCGCTTGCGTAAATTGACGATTGCGCAAAATGCATTGACGGCTTTGAATGCTGTTTGAATTTCAGTAAAACTTTACATGGAACGTGTATAATTATAAAAACGCAATTTCTTAAGGCAATGCAAATGCTAATTTCATTGGAAATTGACTTGGATGAAAAAATATCTTGGCGAGATCGCTTGCGTAAATTGACGATTACGCAAAATGCGTTGACGGCGTTGAATGCTCAATTGTTTGAATTTCGGTAAAACTTTACATGGAACGTGTATAATTATAAAAATGGAATTTCTTATGGCAATGTATATGCTAATTTCATTGGAAATAGACATGGATGAAGAAATATATTGGCGAAATCGCTTGCGTAAATTGACGGTTACGCAAAATGCGTTGACGGCTTTGAACGCTCAACTGTTTGAATTTCGGTAAAACTTTACATGGAACGTGTATAATTATAAAAATGGAATTTCTTATGGCAATGTATATGCTAATTTCATTGGAAATAGACATGGATGAAGAAATATCTTGGCGAGATCGCTTGCGTAAATTGTCGGTTACGCAAAATGCGTTGACGGCTTTGAATGCTCAACTGTTTGAATTTCGGTAAAACTTTACATGGAACGTGTATAATTATATAAATGCAGTTTCTCAAGGCAATATATATGCTAATTTCATTGGAAATAGACTTGAAAGAAAAAATATCTTGGCGAGATCACATGCGTAAATTGACGATTACGCAAAATGCTCAACTGTTTGAATTTCGGTAAAACTTTACATGGAACGTGTATAATTATAAAAATGCAATTTCTTAAGGCAATGTAAATTCTAATTTCATTGGAAATAGACTTGGATGAAGAATTTCTTCACGAGATCGTTGTTACTATATTTGACCTTTTGTGAAAATGAAGATGAATGAAATTATTGTCACTGAATGTGGAACATTATTCAACTACGCAAAATTATTAATTGGAGTAATATTTCAAAATGCCAACAACTAAACAATTTCCCACACATTTCTTCGATCTCGGATAATATATTCTAATATGTGCATGAATGTCCGGCACACTTCAGCATAAAATCTATGAAATTTACGTTTTTTGCCAAAAAATTGTGGAAATTTTTAGGGGGTCGGCTTAAATCCGGGGTCGGCTTATATTTGGGCAGATACGGTAAATACACTTAATAACAAAGGCACAGGCTTACATTCATTTCTTTGGAGAGCAAATATTTAAACTCCTAATAATGAGGTTTATCGGTGGCACAGAGAATAGTTAAAGTTAAGAAAAACAGAAATACTAAAGGATGCAGTTGTCTGTGATGCTTCAACAAGGCCAAATCAAACTGATTAGTAAATGAATTCTCTCTGCTTTAATCTCCAACCTCAAGTAGATCGGTTATATACCCAGGATACGGACACTTTCCCAAAAGCCACTTTCCCAAATGCCCACATTACAGAAAGGACCATTTTCCCAAAAGTCACTTTCCCAAATGCTCACTTTTCAGAAACAACCATTTTCCCACAAATCACAATTTAGGTATATGGATTTCATTTGAAAATTTGAAATGTAACTTAGAACTCATGGTTGCAACTAGAAATGCACCAAACATGGTTTTTGGCCGAATGCCGAATATTAAAGTAGACATTCAGCTGAAACCGAAGCCGAATAACTGTCATGGCATTAATTGTTAAATTACCAAGGTAAAACTGAAAATTTATCAAGTAACCTTTTCATTTATTTTTTATTACAGTTTGTTGCTGCCAGTAGCAATAGTCAAATTTAAAAAGATTTATTTTATGGTGCGAAAACGATTATTTCTCTGTATTGTCTTTCACCAGATTGCTTTTGCAGTATTGAACACCCTCAATGTTAAAAATTCGCTCACTTTCAACAGAGTCTGGAGGAGGGGCAAGATATTTCTGTGCAAGCTATGTCAATTTGGGATACTGCTGCTTTCTTCTTTGAAACCAAGTTATTGGACATTCCTTTTTTAGGCACATTTCGCTTACAGCGTGAGTGCCTATTATCGTCAGTCGGTCAGTCCATCCGTCCGTCCGTTTTTCCGTCCGTCTGTTCGTTTTCGGCTTCTACCAAACGGATTTTCATGAAATTTCATATTAAGGACTTTCAATCAAATATAATAAGAAAATATCAAAAATGAATCACGTATGCCAATCAGGGGTGCCACTTTACTGGGGACAAAAAATTACATTTTTGTCATATCTCGTAAAGTATTGCTCATATCAAAATATTTTTCAAATAAAACTTGTAAAACTATTAAATTAGAGTATTTCTTTCCCTATACATTTTTATGGTTGGAGTAGCCGCTTTCGAGAAAATCAAACAAGAAAGTCTTATATCGAGTTGAACTTACAAAATTTCTTGCATGGTTACTTCATTGTTGCTAACATAAACAATCTCACAAACAAACATTTAATTTCCTTATGTGTGCATGTAATATTATTAAATAGGAAGAAAATGGATTATTTATGATGAAGAAAAGAACTTTAAAACGCTATTTCCCTTACGTACAGGTATATAATTTCTTTCTAATACTCCATTGCATGAAACGCGCCCAATTGTTATACGTTGTACACTTTCCTAACTTGTTTCTAATAGTGCCTCGCCAAAGTATTGAATAATCTCATTTAACTCCAGAGAAACTTGGCAGTTTGGTTGATACTGATGGATACACAATTTCATTATAACAATGGATATAACAATAGCACTCTCTTTTGTCTCTTTTAGTTCTATTTTTGCTTCTACTTGCTGCTTCACTCTATCGTCTGTGAAAAATTTGTTCTTAAACCTAGGATCTAGAAAAGCGGCAATGGTGCAATTTTGACAACAAAATTGTCTCTGGATTTCATTCTATGGCACATATACCAATGTCAGTATCCTCCCTTGAGTAGAATGATAAAAGGCTTTTTAATGTAGGCATTAAATAAGAAATACTTGCACTCTCAAGGCACATCAGCTTTGTAGTTTCTACAGCAGGTTCCAGCAAATGAACTGTTTTCTCTGCAAGCAACCAGTGATGGTTTATGAATACTTTTATGTTGACATTTTTATCTGCAAAGTACAGATTGATGACTTTCTTTTGCTAAAGCAGCTCTTTTTAACATGTAGTAGCTGCTGTTCCATCTGGTTTGAACATCTTGTATAAGCATATGAAGAGGCAGTTCCAACCTCTCTTGTATCTTGCATAGTTTGTCTTTTGCAAGGGAAGAATAATGACAGTGTCCCACAATCTTTCTGCTTACAGTCAATAACTCGACTACATTAGAATTGCTTTCTGCACACATAACTGAAGTGTGTGAATAAAGCATCTTATAACTGTGATTCCTAGATTGCTCATTGCCTTTACCATGTTTTTTCCATGCATTTATAGTTTGTATTTATTTAGTTTACAATACTCTTTTAATTAGGCAATTAAGGAATAACAGAAAGCCTGTGAATAGCAAAAAAACAGTTTCCTCCATAGTCTCTGGGTTTCAGATGAAAATCTCCGGGTCATGAAGATCTTAAAGTTGGCAACCCTAGTGTTTGGTATGGATCAGCTGGTCACCAGAGGAGATTTAGTGGTAACCTGGATGCCCTATAGGCAGGGCCGGATTTAAGTTTTTGGCGCCCATAGGCACAATTTTTCAATGCGCCTATTCTCATTAAATTAAATTTTGTAACATGGCAGCTTAGATTGCGTAAGTTACAAAGATGCTACCATGCAGCACAAGACCAACTCAGCATAAACAAAATATGGATCATTGCAACATCGTTTAAAAAGGAAGAAACGCTATCTAAAAGAATAATGACTTTTTTGGATAGATTTTCATTGTAGTGAAATTCTGGCGCCCCTTTCGAGAGGCAACTGAGGTGGTCGGCACAATTCTGCTTATTCCACATGGAAAACAATGATCGATTGAGCCACCATCAAATAAGAAAATTATTTATATGAAAGGCTTATTCTGTGTGTATCCGTCGGAATTTCTGCCTTAGTATGTACTACCTTGAATATAATGTAAAATATGAAATTTAAAATTAGCGCATTTTTCGAAGAATCCCATAATTATTGATGGACATTACGGTAGTGTATTCTTAAATGAGGCTATATAATTCAAAACTTGTATACTATTTAACGAAAACTTCGATATTTTGCATCTTTCAGAATTTGGTACCTTTCATAATTAGGTGTCGTTCATATTTTGGCACCTCTCGTGATTTGGTGCCGTATGCAGTTGCCTATGTTGCCTGTGTGTAAATACGGCACTGCCTCTAGGGAGTAATGAGGGAGATAGCTGTTCTTTTCTTTTCTCTTCATACATACGCTGGAGACCGAATTGCCTTGCAGTCTCATAAGGAAGCCTGCAGTGAACCGTTCGCAACCCTAACCAAAGTCCCTCGGTAGCAGGAGAGTGTGAAGTCGCTTGTCCCAAGATTGTGGAGCAGAGATTGCGGTGATTGCCTTAAATCATTTTCTGGTGACCAAACTTATCTCTACTTTATACAGTCCACCTAGTCTATAACCAAAGCTTTTAATGTTTAAATTTGCGCAAGCACTTTATAAACATCCTGCATATTGTTAAATAATAATAAATATACCATATTCTTCCCTTCATTAAAAAAAGTAAAACTATAGAAATAATTTGTTATTTGGATAATATTCAGTTCTTTGGCCTTAAATACACTGAAGCCGAAGCCGAATAGTAGATATTTGGCCAAATGCCGAAGCCAAATTTCAGTGCATCTCTAGTTGCAATGGAATGAAATAATTAGAATGATATTTTAATATTTCATAAAAGTTTATTGTAAAGAACATAACCTATGGCCCTTTATCTAAATTATCAGAATGCCCTGTATTCTAAGGCCAATACATGGAAGCTTTATCCATAATTAAAGATTTTCCTATCAATTTACTGTGGGAGTGTAAAACTAAAGGTAGGGAATTAGCATATAAGTACGTTTGGTCCAAACATGGGTGCATTTATGTTACGAAGGATGAAAATCAGCATATTATCAAAATATTCAGTCAGGGTGATCTTACTACTCCTCTCAGAATTAATCTGAAAGTTAATTGTATTACTCTGTTAGTGGTATTTAGATTTAGATTTTATTATGGATTACTTTTCATTTATTAAAACTCCTTTAGTGAGTCAGTACATATATGATGATGTTTTTGATATTGATGTTAGTAGAATTAAGTGATTTTGATTTTATACATTTACACATAAGATCTTTAAGAAGAAATTGGGACTCTTTTCTTGCTTTATATCAATTGCTGAGTTTTAAGTTGAACATATGTGTTATTATTCTTTCGGAACTGATTATTTAAAGGGAAGAATTATTTTTATTTCAAATGAAGGGTTTTCATATGTTTAGTTCATTAAGAGAGCACAGAAGAGGTGGAGGAGTTTTATTATATATTAAGGATGACCATAGGTTTAGTTGTGAAAATGTGAAAATGTTTAACTGCGAGTCAATAATAGGGAAGTTAAATATTAAAAATAGAATTCTAATGTTGATTACTATTTATAGGCCTCCTGACTGTAATGTCTTTTCCTTCTTGGATGAACTAGAAAATATTATTGATGTTGGCAAGTCAATAGAGACTCTAATAATTGGTGATGCTAATATTAATCTTAAAAGTAAAAACTTTGCCAACACAGTAAGATAAATATAAAGATTTATTAGCTTCAAATGGGTGTGTCAATGATTACTGGATATACAAGAGAGGAAATTGTTAATGGAAAATTAGTCCAATCCTGTTTAGATCACATACATTGTAAAAGTAAAAATAACCCCGTCAAAGGATATATCTTAAAAACAAAAATATCCGATCATTACTTGGTTGGCGTAACTCTCGCAGAGTATGGGGTAAAAATCTCTGATGAATCTCAGAGCATAGATAAGGATACCTACTCCGACACTGATAATAAGAAAGTAGACATATACTAATGAGTATAACTGGAATAATGTTCTTGACGAAAATGATCCTAGCATAATATATAACACATTATGTTCGACATTAAACAGCTTTTATGATAAATCAAGATGTGTATATAAAAAAAAGGAAGAAAGCAAGGGAAGGATTGGATGAACAGGGAAATACTTATCTTGATATCTCAAAGGGATAAATCCTTTAAAAAATGGAAAAGTTGCCCAACAAATGAAACTTATAAATCTCATTATAAAAGGTTAAGAAATCAAACATTAAATTAAATTAGAAATGTGAAGAACAAATACTACAAGAGCAAATTTTCAAATATTAGAGATAGTAGGATTCTATGGAAGGAGATTAATCGGCTAACTGGTAGAAATACCTATAGAAATAGTGATGAAGATATTTTAAAGTATCTAGGTAATGGCTCAACTGTGAGTGACATATGTAATAAGTTTAGAAGACAATTCACCATAGGAATTAAAGATATAAAGATGAAATGTTCAGGGAAATTGTATCATGAAATCGTAAAAACCAATACCAATAGCATATATATGCCAGAACCTACTGAAGATAGTATAAGAAATATTATAAATTCATTATCAAATAAGGCACCAGGGCACAATGGTATCAGAATTCGAGATATTAAATCAAACCCAGTACTTATATCTGTTATAACTGTTCTTGTACAAAGAAGTTTAATGCAGGGTATTGTGCCAAAAGGATTAAAGGTGGCAATTATAAGGCCAATCTATAAAGATGGATCACATAAAGATCTGGATAATTACAGACCGATTTCCTTATTATCAGCTGTCAGTAAAGTAATAGAAAAATATATAGCTAACTACCTAATCGATTTTTTGAAGAAATCTAGCTTAATTACAGATAATCAATTTGGCTTCAAAGAGAAAAAAGGAACAGACGCTTTAGAAACTTTTGCTGACATAGTAAAGAAAAATCTTAATAAAAATAATAATGTAATTGTGGCTTTTGTGGACTTTAAAAAAGATTTTGATAGTATGAATTTTCGTGTACTTTTGCAGATAATGTACAATATGGGAATATGAGGATGTGTTTTAGACTGGTTTCACAGTTATTTATCAGATGGAACAATTAAGATTAAAATAAAAAACGAATTCAGTGATTCGAATGTGGTTGAATATGGGATACCATAGGGTTCCATATTGGGCCCCATATTGTTTCTAATTTATATTAACAGCATTTTCAGTTGTGTAAATCAATGTGACACTGCTTTATGCTGATGATGTAGTATTAATTTCTGCCCACAAAGAATTTGAAGTTGCTGTTTCTAATTTACAAATGGATTTAATAAATTTGTTGAAATGGTCACATGACCATGACTTAGTAATCAATGTAAAAAACAGCAAGGCTATGTATATTGTAAACACTTTAGGTAAGTGAAAAAAAATTAACCTTATAATACATAATGATGATTGTCTTAATAAACAATTGTATAAACTAACTTGCAAATGTGAAAAAATGGAACAGGTATTATCTTATAAATATCTTGGCATAGTTGTTGATCAAAATTTCAAGTTTAACGAGCACTGTGAAAAACTGTGCAGTAAACTAAGGAAAATAAGCTATCAACTTTATTATATTAGAAATCTTATACCGATGGATACCAAATTAAAAATATACTACGCTTTAGTTGAGTCTCTACTAAGGTAAGGGATTACAGTTTGGGTTCACACTAGTCGTGTACACAAGAATAAATTGTATTCAATACAAAATTGAATTGTAAAATTGATTTATGAAAAAGAAAAATGTAAAAGGGTTAATATTTATGATAAAGGTTAACGTAGATGTTATATATAGGTATCTTGGGATTTTGCCTTTAGAAGACTTATTGGTTTATATATTAGTTACTGAGAACTACTTTTCCTGCACTTATTAAATACTCAAATTAAAACATCACAGTATGGTAGTAAGAAAAAATATTAACTATGAAGTGCCTAAATATTTTAACAATTATGGTGGTACTAGATTAAAGGTGATTGTACCTAAGATTTTTAATAGTCTGCCATATCATATGCATAAGTTGTCTACTATCTCAGCTGTTAAAAAGAATATAAGAGAATATTTATTGTTATATTAAAGTGTTTTTTTATTTTTATTTTGTTAGGAAAACAAAGTTTGTTATCAAACTCCAAAATCGTCTTTTTTTGTGATTAAATGATTATGTATTGTGTGGATGATGGTAAGATTTTAATTGAGCACCTCCTGATGAGCCGTTGTTTCTGGCTCAGGAGGACTCGAATGTTTTCATTATTAGTTTTTTTCTGTTGATAACTCTGTATGAGAATAAACAGTGTCAAATGTTAATTGTATATGTTAAAAGTCATAACAGGTCTATGTAATATAATCATTGCATGAGGATTTAATAAACAATTTAATTTAATAATAACCGTAAAAAAGTTTAGTGTAAAATGTACTATTTGGAAAATATGATTTAAAAAAATAATAATAAAATAAATTGTGAGGAAAAGCAGTGAGCAAGTCTTTTGTTTTCAAATCATCTTGATACTGATTTGGCCTTAATATTTTTTCTTCCCTTTTTCTGGTTTCTCTCATAATGGAAACTTGATTTGGATTGGTTGAGTTTGGTTAGGCTGGATTTGGTTGTTTTGCATTGAGATTTTCAGGAAAATGGCTATTCCGGAAAGTGGCTTTTGGGAAAGTGGATTTCTGGAAAATGGCTATTCCAGAAAGTGGCTTTCAAGAAAGTAGGCTATTCCAGAAAGTGGCTCTTGGGAAAGTGGTTTTCGGGTAAATGGGCTATTCCAGAAAGTGTCTTTCGAGACCCAAGCCATAAACCCAGATATTAAAGTATCATATATTAAATAAGTTTGCACTGACCGAGCCAAATTCTTCCTCCTCTTCATTTTCCACATATGGAGTCTCTTGGGGTTCCTCTTCCTCCAAACACTCCCTCTCCTCCTCTTCTTCCTCTACTTCAGATTCATCGTCATCTTCTTCTTCTTCATCCTCCTCATCCTCCTCCTCTTCCTCCTCATCTTCCTCCTCTTCTGAGTCCTCCTCATCATCATCCTCTGCTGTTTCAGATTCCCCAGCCTGGTGTCCATTTGTAGAATGGCCCTTGCTTCCTAGACCTTCAGTTTGTTTTGCCATTTAAAGCACTAAATTAGCAGGCCAGGATAAATGGTACATCTTTCTAGCAAAGCTCATAACATGGGGCCCAAATAACTATTACTACAGGAAGGAAGCCAAGTCTATTTTGTGGGATGTCAAAATAAACTTAAACCTCATTTTTTGTTATACTAAGATAAATTTATGAGCATTAAAGAAAAGCATCTGAATAAAGAACTGCACTATAAATGTACATACAAAACATCATCAAGAAGTGTATTATCAACATTTTCATAAATAGTGAAAAATAATTTGATTTATTAAAATAAGTGCCGCACACAAATACCTCATACAAAATAAAAATTATGAAAATTTTCTTACATAACCTTCTCATTAAAGAATATCAATTTAAAAAAACACTAAATACAGCCACATATATATATAATAACAATAATGCTAATATAAAACTATTTAAAGGGAGTAAAACAACAAATTGCTAGTATTATTTCTTGGACTCACAAGAATTATGAAATAATGATAAAGGAAAAAACGTTCTAAAATGAAATTCTGAGAAAAAATTGTGATAGCAACTAAAACAAAATAGCATATTAAGAACATAAATTGGGGCAAATCACATAAAAATTAAATGCAGTTAAGTAGGGCTAATACACACCAAAATTTTGTTTTCTGAACTAGTAATGGACATTTATTAATTTGAAATATGATGGCAGATTTCATTTTAGAAAGTGTCTTTACTAGTAGCTGGTGCTTGCATTCTGCAAACATTTTTAAAATTTGAAATTTTACAATTTTGTATTTTTCCCATAGGTTTTGTCCAAAAACATATAACCGTCTCAAATTTCAAGCTCATCTAAAAGTGCCTTATAATTTTTATTCTCGTATGGGGCAATAATGGGACAAAACATCCTTGAAAAATTGAAATTTTTAGAATTTCTGAGTTTTCCTCAGTTGTGACCAAACATATACAGTCTTGCCAAATTTCATGAGTTTCGCTCATCTGAAAATGTCTTATAAATGTAAACCTCGTATGGGGCAATAATGGGGCAAAACATCCCCAAAAATGGGGATTATATCAATATCGGATTTATTTCATTGCTCTTAGTTTAACATTAATGGCATTATAATATAAGCCACTGATTCCCATTAAAAGCATACCTGTATGAAAGGATTGAGATCATTGCCACGGCAGCCGATTGTTGAGACCCAAAAATATTTCCACTTTTTTCCTATAAAAACTATGTTTACGCTAATTCTACTCGTATTTGAATTTTGTCTTAAAAACAAGGAACTACAATTTATAATATTTCCAAGAGTTCAAGTCCCGAGTTCGAATCTTGACAGTAAATATTTTTAAAATGGAAATATAAAAACCTCTACATCGTTTTCAACAATTTTGGATTTTTGCCTTCGGTTGTGACCAAAAACCTATAACTGCGCCAAATTCCAAGTTTCTAGCACAAACGAAGGAAAAAGTCGAAAACTGGCGAAATTCCAATTTTGAGGGGCTATTTTTGCCCCTTTTTGCCCCATTTTTCGCCCATAAGAAAACATAAATCAGTGTAGAGGTTTTTATATTTGCATTTTAAAATTATTTTCTGTCAAGATTCGAACTCGGGACATTAACTATCAGTTAGGATATAAATTGTAGTTTCTTATTTTTGAAGACAATTCAAATCCGAGTCGAATTAATGTAAATTTATAGTTTTTATCGGAAAAAAGTGGTAATTTTTCTGGGTTCAACAATTGGCTGCCTAGGCAATGATCTCAAAGCTTTCATATGGGTAAGCTTTTAATGGGAATCATTTTAATGCCATTAATATTAAACTTTGACTAATGAATGAAATCCGATATTGTTTAATCCCCAATTTTGGGGCTGTTTTGCACCATTATTGCTCGATACAAGAACAAAAAAGATGAGGCAGCTCCTAGAGACTTAAAATTTGGCACGATTATAAAAATTTCATTGCAACCGAAGATAAAATAAAATACTGTGAAAATTCCAAATTTTAAGGGTGGTTTTGCCCCATTTATGCTTCATACCAGTGTGAAAATTATACGGCAATTCTTAATGAGATACAAACGTGAAATTTGGCAGAATTATGGGTTTTTAGTTACAACAGAAGGAAGAAATCCGATATTGTAAAAATTCGAAAACTTAGCGGCTGTTTTGCCACATTATTGCCCTATGCGACGAATAAAATTATAAGGCATTTCTAAATGAGCAACAAACTTGAAATTTGACACGGTTATATGATTTTGTATGTAATCGGTTGGGAATAATCGAAATTGTAAAAATGGTGAAATTTAAAAATGCTTGCAGAATGCAAGCACATATTAACTAGTAATAGATATGCCATTTTAAAAGGAACATGATAGCATTCCTGTATACTTGATATGCCATTTAAATGATTTATTACAATATTTGCAATAGATGTAATGTGATCAGAGGAAAATAGTTAAGCATGTTTGTACGAGAATAATTGATCACAAAATCCCTAAGTAAAAACAAGAACTGGATTATTTTATGCTGATCACTTTACACAACGGAAATTAAGTTGCAATTGAGAAAATTTTTACCTGCCAGACATTGCATTGCATTGCATTGAGGTAGCTACTAAGAACATTTAATATTGTTTGTTTTTCCTTACTCCTTTCACTTTGTTTTCTTTTCCTCGTTGAGACTTCCATCTTCCCACAAAAACCACCAAAATACGCAGTATTTTTAACAAGGGGACACTATAAACATAAAAACTTCAAACATAATGTATCTCTACACTTGAACCGTATTACACACTTCAGTTTGAAAACGTTTTGAAGAATTGTTAAAACAACTAACTTGCAATATACAATAAAACTGGTAAAATTTGTAAGTACTCTCCTGCAAACTTATGAGCAGATAAAATGACGAAATCACAAGATATTTCTACTGCTGAGTCGTAAATGAGAGAAGAACAGGCAAGGGTGAACTGCCTACCTTCGTCAAGACCGCAATAAAACTTTCGCATTGTTTACCCTCCCCTTAGCGACCCAACCCCACATCTGGATGCACCAAAAATAACTCCAAACATTTACCTACAACTTCTCGCTTAGACCATGAAAGTATCTTTATAAATAAAAAAGTTTCCTGCAGACAAACTTTTTCAAGTCATGCTGGAACATGCAAAAGGAAATTTTATAATTAAATGATGAAGACAAATATTTAAAATCAATTTATTAAACTTTCAGTAGCACCATTACGATCATTAAAAATTCCTGAACCTAATGCAAAAAACTGCATTACATTATTTTAAACCAGAACGTATATATCATCAATTGAAACAAACGTGACCGTAAAATGTCCATTTCAGGTCAAATATTGTTTATCGCATTTTGTATAGAATATAATTTTTAGTTTTCATTTAAAAGTTTATCATCAGATTCTGCATTAAAAATAGTGCAATTAGAAATTTTGAATTTTTATTTTAATGCAACTTTAAATTATTAGTGAGATTAGGCAATCCCGGTGTCGTAGAGAAGGAGGGGAGGATTGGTTTTTTTAAGTCTGCCCTTTGAGACCGTACTGAAACTTTAAGATGGAACGATATATAGGTAGTATTATTGAAGATGTAAACTCAAGTAACTGAACGAAATTTGATCAAAATCGTTATGCCCTTTTTGAGAAAATCAAACCATTGTTAAAAATGCATACAATAAACTTCCCTTAATTATTGAGAAATGTCAACCATTTCTTCATAGCTTCTATTCTGTATGATAAAATGCCTAAGTACGAGATTTCATTCATTTTCACTCTACCGTTTAGGCTCTAGAGCCAATAACAGACTGACAGACAGAAACAGACAGCATTTCAAAAACCACTTTTTCGGACTCGGGTACGCCTAAAACCTATATTTCCATCAAAATCTTGATGACGAATATTTCGCAATAAAAATACTTTCCGAATATACTTCGTATACGAGAAAGTAAAAATGTAAGTTCAGTTATTTTTATACTACTTATTAAGCATGAAAATCCCAAGGTAGCACTTACAATGCCACACATGTAATTGAATCCCAATAGTTGGCATGCATAGTTAAGGGTTATTCAAACGTTTTTCTGAGTAAAAATTCCAAAACTGGAAAATGGCCTTTTTTTAGGTGTGTACCTTATATATTGGAGCGTATTATGCACCAGAAAATATAGTACACTCAAAACTATAATAGAAATCAGAGAAAATATTTTCCAAAACAATTTAAACAAAATTTCTTAAAAATCTTCTTAGAAAGTCGCAAAGCACTCTAATAAAATAAGACAAAAATAGATACAAAATGATATGAATGAAGTACAGTAGGACCTCAATAACTGCTGCCATTGATAATCATTGTTTCCATCAACCGTTTGGTGCCAGGTGGTAAAAAAATTACATCACCATTTGAATGAAGCAGACAAACGAATAAAATGACAACTGCACTGTAACTGAGAGAGAAAGATTGCTTCCTGCCAGTCCAGTGTCCAGACATACCAGTGCCTGAGGTAACATACTAGGTAAGGCACATTTAATTTTGTAATATAGACATTAACTCACTTCACCTATCGAAACGGTGCATTGCAGCAGTTCTCTGAGAACATTTAGTCGATCATGTTAGAGTGAAAAAAATTTCATGTATATTTAAAGAGGGCTAAAATATACTAATACTATTTAGCATTTTGCCTTCAAATATACGATTCAAACAGTAAAATGTTCCTTCGCGGATTACCGCCGTACAACTATCAACTCATTTGTCAACAGTTAATATAATTCCACTGCTACATATTTCTTAAATATTTTGAACTCATTAAATCCTGAGTGATAAAAATTGCTCCGACACTCAGCGCTAGTGACAATGCTGCTAAAAGGTCATGAAATGTGAGATCGCTGAAAATAAAATTAAAAGTGCATGAATGAAAATGGTGCAGAGTCTAAAATTTCCAGTAAACTAAGGTCTAAAAATTGAGTTTTACATGATGTGCATAAGTTCTATTTGAACGAATTATTGATCTATGACATTGTTCCTATAGGAAAATCATTTTCGAGTATTGTTGTTTCACAAATCGTCGGAGTTTCCAGAAACCAATTAACGATGGTCATCAAATCCTACTGTATATAAAAAATTTCTCACCAAATGGAATTTAAAAACAAGTATGTTATGAGTATTACATCTAATATATAAGACCTTTCTGACGAGAAAAATAAGCAAAACAATAAAAATGACCTTACAAATAGTGTAATTTATTTGCAAAAAAATCTGATGTGGCCAACCCATGACTTTCTCCAAATTTGGGATATAGATATTTAAATTACCGTATCTGCCCGAATAGAAGCCGACCCCGGATTTAAGCCGACCCCCTAAAAATTTCCACAATTTTTTGGCAAAAAACGTAAATTTCATAGATTTTATGCTGAAGTGTGCCGGACATTCATGCACATATTAGAATATATTATCCGAGATCGAAGAAATGTGTGGGAAATTGTTTAGTTGTTGGCATTTTGAAATATTACTCCAATTAATAATTTTGCGTAGTTGAATAATGTTCCACATTCAGTGACAATAATTTCATTCATCTTCATTTTCACAAAAGGTCAAATATAGTAACAACGATCTCGTGAAGAAATTCTTCATCCAAGTCTATTTCCAATGAAATTAGAATTTACATTGCCTTAAGAAATTGCATTTTTATAATTATACACGTTCCATGTAAAGTTTTACCGAAATTCAAACAGTTGAGCATTTTGCGTAATCGTCAATTTACGCATGTGATCTCGCCAAGATATTTTTTCTTTCAAGTCTATTTCCAATGAAATTAGCATATATATTGCCTTGAGAAACTGCATTTATATAATTATACACGTTCCATGTAAAGTTTTACCGAAATTCAAACAGTTGAGCATTCAAAGCCGTCAACGCATTTTGCGTAACCGACAATTTACGCAAGCGATCTCGCCAAGATATTTCTTCATCCATGTCTATTTCCAATGAAATTAGCATATACATTACCATAAGAAATTCCATTTTTATAATTATACACGTTCCATGTAAAGTTTTACCGAAATTCAAACAGTTGAGCGTTCAAAGCCGTCAACGCATTTTGCGTAACCGTCAATTTACGCAAGCGATTTCGCCAATATATTTCTTCATCCATGTCTATTTCCAATGAAATTAGCATATACATTGCCATAAGAAATTCCATTTTTATAATTATACACGTTCCATGTAAAGTTTTACCGAAATTCAAACAATTGAGCATTCAACGCCGTCAACGCATTTTGCGTAATCGTCAATTTACGCAAGCGATCTCGCCAAGATATTTTTTCATCCAAGTCTATTTCCAATGAAATTAGCATATACATTGCCTTGAGAAACTGCATTTTTATAATTATACACGTTCCATGTAAAGTTTTACCGAAATTCAAACAGTTGAGCGTTCAAAGCCGTCAATGCATTTTGCGTACCCGTCAATTTACGCAAGCGATCTCGCAAAGATATTTATATATATATTCATCGTAGGTCAAATATTTACTTTACGAAAAATAAAGTACTAACATTTGAATGCGAAGGCAATGAGAGACTTGGAGATTTAACCATAACCCAAATTTTCCTCGGACTCGCATTTAAGCCGAGGGGTGATTTTTTCATGATAGATTTTGACTAAAAAACATCGGCTTGTATTCGGGCAGATACGGTATTATGAATAGCATTATAAGCAAAATTATTATTTCATATTATAAAAGAATACAGTCGTCCTTATTGCCGTAAATTACATATATTTTGAATATGTTTACAAAATTCACCGCTACATGGTGGTGGTGCTGTACACTGGAAATTTACGAATAAGTTGAATATCTTCGAAATTGACGGTTCTACGAAAATTTGCTTCAAACAAAATATGGAATAAATATTATTCTCCGCAACTATGGTCCTCACAAAGATTACCAATAACGATGTTTTAAAGGAGATAGTTGACAGAAACAGAAAAAACCAATTATTTATAAATAATTCCTAAGCATAACTGCTATGGAAGATTGTTTCAAATGAAAATTGTAGGTAATTATATCCTCTATAATACTTGTATCAATCTGTATATACAATAATGATGTTTTAACGGAGAAATATCGCAAAAACCGAATCAGTTCCGAATAAACTTCGACTTCCGGTAACCGGTATTGTCCAAAAACTAATCAGTTCTTTGTGCTCATGCTTAAGTATTATATGTGAAGTTTGGTAACGATATGGCAAGTACTTTTTGTGTTAGAGCACCCACAATCACATACATACATCCATCCACACACACACACATATACATCATTCCGAAAATAGTCTAAACGTGTTCTAGAGACCTCAAAACATGTATTTCCGTTGAAATCTCGAAGTACGATTTTTTTCATGATCACAATGCTTTCCCCATACTATGTATGGGGAAAGTAAAAATGGAGAATAATACTCATTTTTTATATGAGCAAGACTAAGAAACTACTTATAACATCAATGTCATTTAAAAAATCGGCACAACATACATTGTACAAATTTTCTCATATATGAGGTGCTAGCCAAAAGTTCCCGAAAGGTATCTGAAAAAAAAAGTAGACTTGTCCAAAGTCCTAATCACCACCATCCCCTTCAAAGTAGTCCCCTTGGGAGCATACATAACAATCCCAATGTTTCTGCCATGATCGGAAGCTGTCCTGGAAGTCCTTTTGTGTCAGCATCTTCAGCACCTCCTGCGATTCGGCCTCGATCTCCTCTATGGTGTCAAATCTTCGTTCCTTCAACTTGATTTTCATCTTGGGGAAGAGGAAGAAGTCACGGGGCTAAATCAGGCGATTAAGGGGGGTGGGGGATGGCCACCATCTTTTTTGAAGCCAAAAACTGCTGCACAGCTAGAGTAGTGTGCGGGGGCGCATTGTCATGATGGAGCACCCAGTTGTTCCTGCACCATTTCTCTGGCCGTTTTCACCTCATGTCCTCCATAAGCCACCTCAGGACGTCGCAGTAGAACTTCGCATTGACGGTTTGACCTGGAGGGACGAATTCCTTGTGGATAATCCCGTCAATGTTGAAAAAGCAGATCAGCGTTGACTTAACAATGCTTTTGACGTGCCGCACTTTCTTCGGTCGGGGTGAAGATGGACCCTTCCACTGGGACGATTGCTGTTTTGTTTCAGGGTCGTACCCATAAACCCAACTTTTGTCACCAGTTATGACCTTAGAAAGGAAGTCTGGGTCATTTCTGACTTGCTCCTGAAGTTCCATGTAGACTTCCGAGGTTGCTTCTGGTCATCAGACAGCAGCCTTGGCACGTATTTTGCAGCAATCCGCCTCATGTTGAGTTCGTCCGACAAAATGCGCTGGCATGTCGTGTATGAGTGTCCCAAAATGTTGCAAACGTCATTGATTGTTCGCCTACCATCCTCGAGGATAGCCTCATGCACTTTTTCAATATTTTCCGGCGTTGTGCCGGTTGAAGGTCGTCCAGAACGTGTTTCATCATCAACTGGCGTTCAGCCATTTTTAAACCGGTTAAACCAGTCGTAGGTTTGTGTCTGACCCAAAGCGTCATCACCAAATGCTTGTTTAAGCATTTTCTGAGTTTCTGCCATACTCTTGCCAAGTTTGAAGCAAAATTTGATGCACACATACTGCTCCTTCACGTCCACCATTTCAGCGAAAAAAAAATCGCAAAGTGACACAAACACGACGTTATAAAAACACAGAGAACAAAAGAATGCATGCACTCAGCACGAATCCATGTCGCACACTGGTTCTCAAAGGATACATGCAGCGCTACCGAGCGCCACTATTCTGTACTACAGCCGGTTCCTGCGCGATGTTCAACTTTCGGGAACTTTTAGGTAGCACCTCATACTAATGCAGCGTTTAGTTATCTTTTGATAAATATGAACTATGAAGAATCATTATAAACATAAACTTAAATAACTATAGCAATCCCCGCCAACCGCAGTTTTTCCAACTGCATCTTTGAGTATATGGGTTTTGTGAAAAGTATAGTTTTACCAAATGCAGTATGAGGTCTCGAGTATATATATATAAATACAATGTAACGATAACAGAATGATGAAATACTCCACTTCGACATACAATGTAGTATATCTGCTTACACTTCACCCGCTTCATGATGCACTCATCAGTACCAATCTGTGTTGCTCAGGACATTTTGCTACTTCTCTGGAAAACATTTTGTTTTTACTTTCTCCATACGTAGTAATGGGAAAGTATTGTGATCACGAAAAAGATCAACTTCGAGATTTCAATGGAAATATGTTTTCAGATCCTTAGAACACGTTTAGACTATTTTCGGAATGATGTCTGTGTGTGTGTGTTTGTATGTGAATGCGGGCGCTCTAACTCAGAAAGCACTTGCCATATCGTTACCAAACTTCATATACAGGGTGTTTCAGAAGGTAAGGTCAACCGGCGAGGAGGCGATATAGGACGTTGATTTGAGCAGAAAACTTAAATAAAGTTTTTCTCAATTCCCTACTTTTGATACATTTTCACTATAAATGATTACCTTAGAAACTGTAAATAAAAGTTTCCTTTATTTGCTACGGTTTGTTAGATACAGCGTTTTAAACAATTCAGCAAGAACCTTAATAATAAAATCTCACATGGGATGGGGCATTCAGTGCTCATTATTGGAGCAAATGCTCGAAATGTCGTCCTCCCTCACGCAAGCATGCCTCAGCCCGTAATCTAATAGAGATTTGCACACTCTCCAACAACATCTGCTGGCCTCTAATTTCTTCTGAAGCGGCATGAATTCATTGCAGGAGATCTTCCCTGTTTACAACCTCCGTGGCGTACACCTTTTCTTTCGGGCAGCCCCATAAATAGATACAGGATCTCCTATTCCGATCCATCGTCTTGAATAGTGTTGATGCAACCACTGATGTACTGGGTGTGTGAAATGCGCCAGTGAACTATCCAGTTGATATCACATGTGCTGATGAAGATTTAGAGGTATGTACATCCTCCAGTAATGTATGCAGTGTCGCTGTAACTCGGAAACGGTAGTGAATTGAGAAAAACTTTATTTAAGTTTTCTGCTCAAATCAACGTCCTCTACTGCCTCCTCGCCGGTTGACCTTACCTTTTGAAACACCCTGTATAACACTTTAGCATGAGCACAAAGAACTGATTAGTTTCTGGACAATACCGGTTAACCGGAAGTCGAGGTTTATTCGAAACCCGAATCAGTTTTTGAGATATTTCTCCATTAAAACATCATTATTGTATATATCATTCTATACAAAGGTTATAGAGAATGTAATTTCCTACAACTTTCATTTGAAACAATTTTCCATCGCAGATATTGTTTAGGAGTTATTTATAAATAACCGGTTTTTCGGTTTTCTCCTTAAAAACATCGTTATTGGTAATCTTTGTGAGGACCAAAGTTGTAGAGAATAATATTTCTTCCAGGTTTTGTTTGAAACAAATTTTCGTAGAACCATCAATTTCGGAGATATTCAACTTATTCATAAATTTCCAGTATACAGCACCACCACCATGTAGCGGTGAATTCTGTAAACATATTCAAAATATACCTAATTTATGGCAATAAGGACGACTGTATTCTTTTATGATATGAAATGATAATTTTGCCTCATAATGCCATTCATAATAATTTAAATATCTATACCCCAAATATGGAGAAAGTCATGTTGGCCACATCAGATTTTTTTACTTTAATTTTTCCCAAAAGTATTTTTGACTTGTTTTCATAACACTTTGAAGATTACCGTGTTATAAATAAATATTTATTTTACCCATTAATATGGCCACTAAAGTTCAAAAAGTGCTATAAGTGAATGTGTAAAAAGAGCAAGGAAGGTTATGACATTGGAGAAGAAAATAGAAGTGCTTAATAGACTTGCAGGTGTACAGAGTGCAGCACCGGTGGCGCGGGTTTTAGGGGTGAATGAATCAACCATTCGAACAATCAAGAAGAATGATGCTACTATAAGGGCAAGTGTTGCATGTGGAACATCAAAAAGTTCTAAAGTGTCTTACATACCTCGTGACCATAATGTAGAGAGGACGGAAAAGGCCCTTAACATATGGATAGAAGATCAGGTCCAGAAAAATGTGCCCTTAAGCACCGCAATGATTTGTGAAAAGGCCAGGCATTTACACAAGCATTTTACCGAGATTTGGGAAAAAGAAACAGGAGGGAATGTAAGTGCAAAATACATTCAATTTAAGGCCAGTAAGGGCTGGTTCGAAAACTTTAAAAAGAGGTATAATCTGCATAACATAAAACTCTTGGGAGAATCTGCCGCAGCAGATCATGACGCCGCAGCAATGTTTCCTGAACAATTGAAAAATGTGATCCAGGAGAAAGGTTACTTACTGGAGCAGGTTTTTAATGCAGATTAATCTGGTTTGTTTTGGAAGCGGATGCCTTCTAGAACTTTTATTTCGAAGGATGAGAAAGCTGCTCCCGGATTCAAAGTAGCCAAGGACAGATTGACTCTTCTCCTTTGCAGCAACGCTTTTGGAGATTGCTTCATCAAGCCTATGCTTGTTTACAGGTCGCTTAACCCTCGTGCGCTAAAGGGCAAGAATAAGGACCATCTCCCTGCCTTTTGGAGGTCTAAACGCAAGGCATGGGTTACTGCAGCCTTATTCACGGACTGGTTCAACAACTGTTTTGTCCCCGAGGTTGGGTGATATTTTTCGAGAAAACAACTACAATTTAAGGCATTACTCCTCATCGACAATGCACCCGGTCATCCTGAGACACTCCAATTCGCTCATCCAAACATTGAGGTTATGTTTCTTCCTCCCAACACAACACCACTTCTTCAGCCCATGGACCAAGGCGTGATAGCAGCAATGAAGAGTTATTATATTCACCGTACTTTTAAACACCTCTTGGATGCCATGGACAGGGACTCAACACTAACAGTGCCACAGTGTTGGAAAAACTACAACATCGCGGATTGCATAAGCATTATAAAAGATTCGATTGAAGAGATAAAGCCATCTACGTTGAACGCCTGTTGGAGAAAAATTTGGAAGGATGCAGTGAAGGACTTCAGGGACATTCCTCTGGTTGCTGTTGAGGTGCAGCGCATTTTAGAGGTAGCGAGACGTTTGGAAGGTGAGGGACTCACCGACATGCAGCCTACTGATGTTGAGGAGATCCTTCAGTCTCAGGCCGAGGAGTTAACAGAAGGGGACCTTGAAGAAATTGCTATTCAATCTTCCAGTAGCGATGAGGAGGAGGACGATGTTGTTATAGAGAAATGAATTTTGACTCTCAATAACCTTAGCAAGGGAATGCTGATGGCATTTAACCTTTGCTGACCATTTTATGGAAATTGATCCAGTTACAGAGCGTAGCTTAAACTTTAAGCGAGGGCTGGAAGAATTGTTGAGGCCCTATAAGGAGGTGCAGAGGGATTTGAGAAGTAAAATGACCCAATCATCCATTCTGAGTTTTTTTGAGAACAAAACTACCACTGATGCTCAAGCTAACCAAGATATCGTCGTACTAAATGAAGACACGAACTAGAAGGATAGTCTACTTTTTGGAGATAAGTAAATGTTGTTCTATCACATTGTTCTTAAATTTTTTTTCTTATTGTTTCGTCAACCTTACAATCGGTTTTAATAATTTTATCACGGATTAAACAGAAAATAAAGTTTACTTTGTTTTTATACATGTATTGAATGCCAATTTTATTGTTATTCCCCTAACCCCGTATTTTCTATGAAACTTTGGTCTTGCCAACCGTGGCACTTTTCAGGAAAGCAAACCCCGCGGTTGGCGAGGGATTACTGTATACGAAATTTGATGAAAATCATGTGAGCCATTTTTCCGAAAATCCAATTGTTATTAAAGTTGCCCAAGAACAAACTAGTCTTATATTCATTCTTTGAGAAAAATGAAATATGTAGTATTATTTCAGATGTAACTGTATGAAATTTGATCAAAATCATTTGAGCCGTTTTTGAGAAAATCAAGTTGTTGTTTAAAATGCATAGAATAAACTTCCCTTAATTATTGGGCAATGTCAACCATTTCTTCCTAGCTTCTACTCTGTATGATAAAATGCCTAAGTACAAGATTTCATTCATTTTCGTTCTACCGTTTAGGCTAGTGATTCTTAACCTTTTTTGGTAGTGACCCAAATACCTGCCGCATCAACCAACGTCCTCCAATACTTCACTTGAATAAATGATAAAACAAATAGGAATTAGATAATTAAATGAATTTTCACTCAATCCATTTGAATTAAGTAGGTTTTTAAGAGTAATGTACGTAATAGGCAGCCATGGAAGACCTTAGATAACCCACTCAAAACGTCTTGGCGACCCAATTTTGGGTCGTGACCCAGGGTTTAAGAACCACTGGTTTAGGCTCTAGAGCCACGAACAGACAGACCCAAAGACAGACAGGCGGCATTGTAAAAACCACTTTTTCGGACTCAAGTACACCTAAAATGTATATTTCCATCAAAATCTTGAGGTCGAATTTTTTCGTGATAACAATACTTTCTCAACATACTTTGTATATGAGAAAGTAAAAATTAAACACTTCAAAATAGACTCCTGGATATGATGATGTATTTTGTTGTGTTGATTACTTAGTTAAATAATTACACATGCTAAGGATGGGTATCACGCACCACTTTCCACAATTCCAATCTGAGTGTGATGGGCTGGAGTGGCACGACCACTGTCAGCACCAACCTCTTCCTCCTCATTTGCAGAGGAAGGGACAGGAGACTCACTCATCAGATCCTGCTCCAGCTTACCCACAGCATACCAGAGATTAGGAAGGAATGGTGATGGGGAAGGACAAGGAGACTTGCTAGAGATAGGTAAACTGCTCTTCCTATAGTAAATATCAGAACTCTCGCTTGAACATCCATGTGAAGGGGAAGACATGGAAGAATTTGGTGGTGTAGGGGATGACAAGAGAACAAGAGGAGATGAAGAGCGGTGATGTAATTGGAAAGGTATCGAAAAATTTGGCGTGGATGGTCTAAATGCACCTAGAAGAGCACTTAGGGATTTAGTCCCAGATCCTAGCAATTATTAGCATAAATGATAATCATGAATGAAAGAATTTCCTCCAAATATATTGTGGTCAACCAATATAGCAGTTGATTTTCACA
This sequence comes from Uropetala carovei, assembly GCA_036926305.1. Lineage (NCBI taxonomy): Eukaryota > Metazoa > Arthropoda > Insecta > Odonata > Petaluridae > Uropetala > Uropetala carovei. The sequence goes on along the minus strand of JAXCHB010000080.1, from coordinate 10,633,487 downwards.
AAATTTTTCATTCAAATGTTTGTTGAAATTAAATTAACATTCCAATACCAGTCCAGAGTATGAAACAGTACAAAACATGTAAACAAAAGGAAATAACACAAATAGTAATTACACAATTGTTTTCAATAATCATTATTTATCAGATAATTAAAAATAAACATGTAAAATTGGATTTTTGTATGAAAGATTGTTTTAAAAGATAACACGTAAAAACATAATGCAATACACATATTACCAGCATGATAACCATATTAATTATAATAAAAATTCATTACAAATTGAAGAAAGGAGCATTACAGTAACATAAAAAGCACATGAAAATTAATTTAGTTAAAATTTAAAAAAAGCGAGATTAATAGGGTCATGGAAAAGCAAAGAAGTGTTCCATGAAGAAGAAAAGAGAAAAACAGTAGAAGGAGAAATAAGAGATTATAACAGAGCACAATAAATGAATTCAGTAGTCATGAAGACTAATTAATTTTGATTAAACATTTTAATCATTATTCTTCATAGCTACATTTCAAAATTTTTTAATACATATGTAATCTGGTTCTATAATAAAAAAAATTACTTTAAAAAAAACAGAACAGAAGAGATTCCCAAAGGAGATTAACACAAAATTCCATAAAATAGGAAAAAACACAAAAATAACCACGCCAAGATCTACACTGAACCTTTGGACATTTTACACACACACACACACAGTGATGAGCTGAAGCTGGCTCGCACGAGCCTGTTGCAAATTTTTCTCAGAATATGCCAGCCGGTTGTTAAATTTTTAGAAAATATGAAAATTTATTGACTTTGTCCTTTCAAGTAAATTTTGTCCTATATGATAGTCATTTACCGACAGTGTATGAAATGGAATATATTACGAACCAAACACTTGTTAAGCTGGCGGAACGGTATTACTAAACTAGAGCGATATGGTGCCCTGGCATATAGGCCTCCAGCCACCGGTCTCCAAATTTCCTAAACCCCTTTTTTTTAGAGAGCCTGTTATTAATCTTTTTCCAGCTCATCACTGTATATGTGTATACACACATACACGCACACACACGTGCACGCACACACACACACTAGTGTAATGCCCGTTGAAATATCAACGGAAGAATTATAGATAGATAGATAGATTATTATTATTATTTTCATTTAAAATAATTAATATCACACTTTTACATATGAAATATTTTGTCATATACAACATTTCTAGTGAATACTCTGTTGTTGACAGGCTATCTTTAGTTAAACTTAAAATAGTTGCCTATCTTTCCCTCCCTCTCCCCTCCCCCCTCTCACACCCTCTCTCTTCCTCCCCCCTCCTCATTTCTCCCCCTCTCTTTCCCCCTCCCCCCACTACTTCCCTCTCCCCTCCTCCCTCTCCCTCCCCCTCTAACTCTCCTCCCCCCTCTCTCGTATTAAAAGCATTCAAAGCACGTTTATATACCCATAAGGATTGAATTAACATATGATATAGAGGTCTAACAATGGAATTGGTAGCCAAGGCAACATTCCGTTAAAATGGCAATATTTCCACAAAATATGTGAATTAAACGTATAACATGAGCGATTTCGAAATGTATGCGGAAAAAGATGAACAGAATAAGAAACTGTGTAATTTCTTCTTCAAAATGGTTCAGATCCAAAGACTGTAGGTTAATTCCTTCTAATTTTAATTTCCAAAACAATAAAAGCCCGCACATCAAAAAATGGATTTTTACGTGTTACCTTACGAAAAATAGAAATGTCTTCCTTGGAGTCAAACCCAGGACTTTTTTGGAGATTTATTTTTGTCATTACGTTAAAATATGTTAATGAAGCATCCTTGCCAAATTTCAATCTTCTACCTATTCGGGAAGTTTGTTAAAACGCTCTATATCGGTCATCGTGAAAGCATGACCAACCAACAAATGGACCAGGGCTATTATAGTATAAATAGAGAGAGATAGCATAAAAGAAAAACTTTTATAACAAATTCATTACAATAAAAGGCCATATTCAACACCAGGTCTTAGAGTACTACAACATATTCTGGTCAATATGTTAAAGTACAAATAAACCTGCTGTGAATATTGCCATTTATTATAGAGAAATTGTTACAAAGGTGTTTTTTTCCTTTGAAATACTAAGAGTCAATTCCACAGCAAAGCCTTTCCTTGTCTTATCAAGAATACGAATGAAATCTGTATTAAAGATATGAATTAATGTTGAAATCTTACAATAAATAATTATAATGGAATATTAAGTTTATATTTTGTGTATTGACTTATTGTTCATATCCAATTTTTGCCAAAAATTTTTTAAGGTTGATACGGTTGCTAAGATAAAAAGTGTCACTTGTTAAGTTATTTAAAATCATGACTCAAAAACCCACCATGCCTAGAGTAATGAGCCTCCGAGTCTACTTCTGACCAACGAGAATCCTTGCCTCCAATTGCTGATGCTCCTCCAGGACCTTGTGCAAATAAAGGAGGTGTTTGTGGCTGACCACTCGAATCAGAGCCACCAGCCATTAATGGTGGTGTGCCTGGAATGTAATTGCATAATCCATGAAAGTATGAAAATTGAGACATAAACCTTGAAATTTAACCCTCGAGTACTCGTGTCAAAAATACTCAGGTTAGTACTCTCGTTGGGTCAAATCGATAATCGATATTTTGAAGATTAAAAAGAATGACTAGATCTTCAGAACATTTTTTAAAAATATTATAAATGCTAAAACTATTCCAATAGAAACAGAAAACAAAAATTAAATTATTTTAAATAATTTATTGAAGAATGTTTATGTAAATCTTTATTTCAAACTGAAAATTTTAATTCACATCTTCATCCGAACTTTCAACCTCCTGAAATCTTGTTCTTCAAAAGCAATTAACACAAATGGTAGAACAATGCTCTTGGCAAACATATTTACTACAATTTTGACAAATTCTTTTGGTTTTGCTGTCCTTTTCCATCTACACAGTTGCAACACTTATCTTATCCTGATAGCGTGGGAGAGAAATTACTTTTTTGGGGGCCCTTAGGGTACTTTCTGGAGACGACCAATTACTCCCCTTGTTTCTTCAGATCACCTTACCAGTCGGTATACCCTCAGTCAAAGGAAATACAGTAAAATCTTGTTACAACAAATACCGTTATAACGAAAATTTCACTATAACGAAAAAAACTAAGTCCCGGCCTACTTCCATTTATAGTAGTGTTTTACAAATCTCATTAGAACGAAATTATTTGTTACGAAAATTTCAGTACAAAGAAAACTTTTTGAAATCATCTATGCATAAAATGTTTTTCTTCTATGAGGAAATGATTTAAGAATGTGTTAAACTCTCCAATATTTATCTAGATGGAGTGTGATACTATGTAGGCGGTTCTGGGACAAATGTAAGTAGAAAAGTTTACAATGTGTGTCACAAGACAACTGCACCACAGCTGGCAACTTACTTTTCCTGCCCACCATCCCTCCTGTTGCAACAATGTATTTATCTCTTCAACCTAAAAACCCTTAAGCCTATATAAACGATTTACTCACGAATTAACTGATGGTGAAATCATTGAAAGCATTAGGCAATCTGCAAAGACTGAAGGAACTGAAATTGAAAATGATGACGAAGAGGATGTTGATGTACCAGAATCGCCTAAAGTTTCCATCAACGAAGCAATCTCAGGTATTCAAATAGTGAAGCAGTTTCTTTATAGTTGTGGTGATGTTCCAGTTGTTGTATTTGATCAGATTAATGCTATTGATGACTATTTAATGACAAGTGCTTCAAAAATTTTAGTCCAATCAAAAACCACAAACTTTATTGAAACAAAAAAAATAAATTCATAAAAATAAAAACAATTCACATTTGAACTTTCTATGTATGTTTCCTTGTATCTTATTAAAATTATGTTTCTGGACAATAAATATGCATATTTTTAATTGAAATGCTTCTACATATTTATTTGCCTTTGTAATTACATATTTAAACATTTCCTTATTATTAAAAAAGTAAAATTCAAAACTACAGTGGCTTATAAATAAGAAGGGGAACTTATTTGAATGAGTAATTGACACTGTGTTATAATTTCTAGTAAAATTCGTTAGAACGAAATTTCAGTACAACGAAATTATTCAGGCACCCCAAGAAATTCCTTGTAATGGGATTTTACTGTATAACAAAAATTTCCTTTCCATTCCCATTCACCTCCAAATTCCTTTGTTGCCGACCAACCCCATGCAACTTCACTTATGTTTCCGTTTTAAGTATTGCTAGCTCGACACAGCTCGACAGCACTGGAAGCGCTTCCAAGTGGGGGGGGGGGGGGGGGTTCTCTCTCATTTTAACTTTGTAGCCCCCTGTAACCTCCTAAGTACGTCTGATCCTGGCCATCATGGCGATCTGTTCAATTTTCTCATATAGGAAGTATATTTTGTAATGGTACGAGTTATAAGAACGGCGTGTTCTGCAAATCATCGAGTGATGATTCATCACTAAAATTTTTTCATTTCCCAAAGACTGAAGAAGTATAGGTATTTCATCATGCCTCTAGAGTTCACATGCACACTCATTTTTTGATCATTTAGTTTCCATTCTGTTCATGTATATATATCTTACTGACTATATATACAAGTATATATTCAGATGGTTCCGATGTGTTGTATGTACTACTTTGCGCATATATGTTACTTTTTTATACTTAGTGTATTTTGTTACCTTGATATGATATTATGCAATCGAATACACCAGCCCCTCAACATCCGCGAGTTCAGCATTTGCGAGTTCAGGTATTCGCGAGGTAGCCATAAAATTTCATTGTTTCAAAAAGGCAACCGTTCTCAGGTTATAAAATTAAAATTAGACAGTCAACAATCCCATAAGCTGTGTGACTATCCAAAATATTACTAATCTTGCGATAAAAGTGCTTAGAATTCTTGTAATCAATAAGGTATTAATTGATGCAAGTAGAATCTAAGTCGTTGGTGTTAACCGTATAAATACTTGAGGACAGTAGATGTTAACCTTTCAAAAATGCAACTCATGACGTCCTACCTACAATAATCTATAATTCCGAAAATTGGAATCATTCTGTTACGTACAAAGTCACAAAACCGCACCACGGAGTCGAACGCTACGCCGCCACAATTCCCCACCTCCCGGGTATTTTCATTCTTGCCTGCATTTCGCTCACAATCAGACTGTGTCGCTCTTACATACTTTTCATCAGCTATTGCGCTTTAATTTACTTACCGTATTTACTCGTGTAAGCGGCGCCCCTTTTTCCCAAAACGCCGGTGAAAAAAGGGGGTGCGCGTCTTACACGAATTCTTTTATTTGCCGCGCAACTTTTTCCTAAAATGTCGTGTCGGTAAACAAATATACGTTAAGTTAGCAACCATGCCGCATCTATTATTCTATTTCCAAATTGCGGTGTATTTAATCATTTTCATTCATTGTATAAAAATTTTAAGTGAGTTTTAAGTTTATTAACGGGTGCTCCCCAAACTCGACCAAGTCGTCATGGAGGCCACGGAGCATGCGCGACCAGTTTGGGTTGGTGGGGGTTTTGTGCTCACGGCAGATGACACCTACCATGTTCAGATACGGCATGCATCCTTTATTCACTGATACGTCTATGAAAGTCATGGCCGCCGTGGTGATCACTGAATGATCACCGATCATAATTTTAGTTGGCCAAAAAAATGACGACTGCTACGGTAGCGATCAGTGACCATATGGCTGGAAAATTACGTACAGCAGAATGATCGGTGATCGCTCCCGGAGCGATTTCTACCAAACGTGACCAATATGACGACAAAACAGTTATGTGTTTAACAAAAGAGGACTATCGAGGAGATTTCTGCTAGTACCGATATAAAGAGATCACCTAATAAATTCATCACGTAGGAGTGTGAAGATGCTTAACTTGAGCGTAGCATTTTTGAGAAATAGGAATTGGTGATTTAAAAAACCCTTCGGCTCAAATAAATTTTTTCCCCTATAGCAGGCCCAAAAGCCGGGGGCGCATCTTACACGAGTAAATACGGTATTACTGTAATTTTTAATTTAATAATTACGATTTTTACTTAACCATGTTTTCAAAAAGAAAATCATCTGTTAAAAGTGAATCAATTATAAAGAGATCAAAGAATATATGTATACTATATAATACGTATTACGTATTACGTATTACTAGGTTTTCATTTTGTTTTAACTTTTCTAGTTTTTTCGTAAGTTAATTTTTAGCCTACGAACTTTAATTTTAGGTTTAGTGTTGAGTACAAAGCAGTGTGAATGTTGAATATTAACCCTTAAACGACAACATGGGGTCACATCAGACCCCACCAGGTTCAAATTTGTTCCTATTTTCCAATTCTGCGGCGCTAGCGTGCTGTGCTTCCACCTACCTTCCTAGCATATTTGTCAGTGTACTTGAGGTAGTTGTGAAGGTTGTGCGACAATTCGGTTATCTTAGAACTCTTGGTGGGGTCACGTACGACCCGTGTTGTTGGTTGCACGAGTTAAAGTAATGGCTTCACATAGTCGCTCTTTGTCTCAAAAAGAGCTTGAAGACATTCTTAGAAGATATGAGGCAGGAGAATCCGATTCGGAAGACATTGACACGTTATCTGAAGCAAGTGAAAGTGAAGATAACGAATCTGAAGATGATGTAGCAGAAGACGACTTTAGCCCTGAGTCAGAGCAGAGTGACACTGATGAGTCTGGTGGTGAAGAATACAAGCGAAAAATTATTTACGGTAAGAATGGTTTCAAGTGGTATCATAATCCATTCTCCAGCAAAAACACTCGTACAGCATGGAAAAACCTAGTTTTACATCTTCCCGGACCAAAAGGTAGAGCACGTGGAGTAACATCCGAATATGAAGCATGGACTTTATTTTTTGATGAAGGTATGTTAGATAAAATAACACAACATACCAATGAGGAAATTGCTAGAAACTCTACAAAATTTAAAAATCAGCGTTATGTGTCGGAGACAAATAAAACAGAAATTGTTGCAATGATAGGTTTGCTTTATATTAGTGGAGCTTTGAAACAAAGTCATGTAAATACTGAAGAACTGTGGTCGAAACAATATGGTCCTCCTGTATTTAGATCGACTATGAGCAAAAACAGGTTTTGTTTTCTAATGAGATGTCTCAGATTTGATGACAAGACCACTAGAGTGAACAGAAAGAAAGAAGATAAATTTGCTCCAATCAGGACCATTTGGGACCTATACATTGATAACTGTCGAAGTAATTATACGCCATCCGAATATGTAACCGTAGATGAGCAATTGTTGAGTTTCAGAGGGCGATGTCCCTTCAGAACGTACATTCCAAATAAACCGGATAAGTACGGTATAAAAGTTGTAATGTTGTGTGATGCTAAGACATTTTATATGTTGAATGCATTTCCATACGTTGGCAAAGAAGTGAGACAAAGCACATTACCAATACCTACTCAATACGTGCTCACTCTCACTGAACCAATCTATGGCACTAACAGAAACGTGACCACAGACAATTGGTTCACATCTGTTGGTTTGGCAGAACAATTACTAAGTAAAGGACTTACCTTAGTTGGCACTTTACGTAAAAACAAGCCAGAAATACCTCCAGAGTTCCTGAAGTCGAAAAAAGCAGATTTTCCAGCAACAATGTTTGCGAATGCTGAACTCGCGGATGTTGAGGGGCTGGTGTATTCGATTGCATAATATCATATCAAGGTAACAAAATACACTAAGTATAAAAAAGTAACATATATGCGCAAAGTAGTACATACAACACATCGGAACCATCTGAATATATACTTGTATATATAGTCAGTAAGATATATATACATGAACAGAATGGAAACTAAATGATCAAAAAATGAGTGTGCATGTGAACTCTAGAGGCATGATGAAATACCTATACTTCTTCAGTCTTTGGGAAATGAAAAAATTTTAGTGATGAATCATCACTCGATGATTTGCAGAACACGCCGTTCTTATAACTCGTACCATTACAAAATATACTTCCTATATGAGAAAATTGAACAGATCGCCATGATGGCCAGGATCAGACGTGCTTAGGAGGTTACAGGGGGCTACAAAGTTAAAATGAGAGAGAACCCCCCCCCCCCCCCCCCCCCCCCCCACTTGGAAGCGCTTCCAGTGCTGTCGAGCTGTGTCGAGCTAGCAATACTTAAAACGGAAACATAAGTGAAGTTGCATGGGGTTGGTCGGCAACAAAGGAATTTGGAGGTGAATGGGAATGGAAAGGAAATTTTTGTTATACAGTAAAATCCCATTACAAGGAATTTCTTGGGGTGCCTGAATAATTTCGTTGTACTGAAATTTCGTTCTAACGAATTTTACTAGAAATTATAACACAGTGTCAATTACTCATTCAAATAAGTTCCCCTTCTTATTTATAAGCCACTGTAGTTTTGAATTTTACTTTTTTAATAATAAGGAAATGTTTAAATATGTAATTACAAAGGCAAATAAATATGTAGAAGCATTTCAATTAAAAATATGCATATTTATTGTCCAGAAACATAATTTTAATAAGATACAAGGAAACATACATAGAAAGTTCAAATGTGAATTGTTTTTATTTTTATGAATTTATTTTTTTTGTTTCAATAAAGTTTGTGGTTTTTGATTGGACTAAAATTTTTGAAGCACTTGTCATTAAATAGTCATCAATAGCATTAATCTGATCAAATACAACAACTGGAACATCCCCTCCACATGTTTTCCACGAATTACAACCACTTTCACCTACCCAATTGGACCTACCCCAATCTTTACCACCTTCTCTTACTCCTCTTTCAATTTCCCCTCCTCCAGCCTCTCCAGAATATCTTCCTTCCCCTCTTCCTTCACCCATTCCTTCGCCTCTTCCTTTGCCTCTTCCTTCACCCATTCCTTCACCAACTTTTTCATGGTTAGATACACCTCAGGAACCTCTCCATATTCCTTTTCTTGGGCAAAGTGGTTTGAAAGTCCTCCCAGATGGAAATGCTCCAAAGGATTACTTTGATTTAATTTTTAACGATGATTTTTTCCAATTGGTAGTGCAGGAAACAAATAAATTTGCCGAGGAGCTCTTCCTCCGAGGAGTGTCCCCGAGAGCCCGCATTACTGATTGGAAAGATCTCGAGAAAGATGAACTCAAAGTATTCCTAGGGCTCCAGTTCCATATGGGAGTCCTTCAGCTGAATAGGATAATCTATTACTGGAATACCAATGAAAAGTTTGACTTGAAATTTTTTTCAAGAAGAATGTCTAGGGATAGGTTCCTTGCCATTCTTCAAAGCATTCATTTCGTTAGTAATCCAGTAGTCGATGAATCTACCTCAGCAGATCCTTTGCTCAAAATAAGACCTCTTATGGAATTTTTCCATAATACAATGGAGAGGATCCACTACCCATGCAAAGTGTTGTGCATTGATCAATCGATGGTGCCATGGAGGGGGCAATTGTCGTTCCGTCAATTTATAAAGAATAAGAAACATAAATATGGAATCAAGCTTTATATGTTGACGGAACCGGATGGGTTGGTTCATAGGTTTTTAATTTATGTTGGGGCTATGGATAAAAATCTTGCTGGAAAAGGCCATGCTAACAAAGTTGTCCATAAACTAATGGAAGGGCTGGTGAATGCCCACTTGTTATATATGGACAACTATTACAATAGCGTTGGCCTGACTCGAGAGCTCCAAGTCAATGAGCAGTCTTATTGTACTGGAACTCTAAGAGCCAACAGAAAAGACAACCCTAAAAAGGTTGTACAGAAAAAGTTACGGAGAAACAAAATGCTACAACAGTGGACCACTGATGGGATAAACGTTTCGAAATGGAATGATAAACGAGAGATTTTAATGATACCCTCTGAATTTTCAGTAGATCTCATTGAAACAACCTCTCGTCGTTCCCGTTCAGTAAATAAACCCCAATGTATTGTCCATTATAACAAATGCATGGGGGGTATTGATCGGGTCGACCAAATGTTATCTTAATATATTTCCGAAAGTAAATCTCTGAAGTGGTACAAAAAACTAGGTCTTCACATCATCGAAATGATGATGTTGAACTCCTATTTTTTGTACCAAAGATACAGCAGGGAACATATGGATCTGTATTCATTTCGTTTGGCCGTAATTGATTATCTTTGCGGCAAAGATCGGTGCCTCTCTCATAAAAAACCTGCGTGTCAACCATCTACCTCCTCCATTATCACCATCGATTCTCATTTCATCAAGGAATTCCAGCTACAACCCGGAAAGAGGAGGAGAAAACAAAAACCTTGCAGGCTGTGCTCCGGTAATGAAGTAAGAAAGGTTGTAACCACTTACTGCGGGGATTTTGAAGGTGAGTCAGGGCTTTGTTTGACCAATTGTTTCCAGGAATACCATTGAAGAACCAATAGAATGAATTTATAATTATTTTGGTTATTAAATTTTTTTATTGGTGCATCTTACTTCAATGTTATTTCTGGAAACAATTGGTTATGTTTGTTTGTATATAAAAATGGAATATATTAATATTACATTGTAAATACTTATTGTAAATAGAAACATATGTAGTGTAAATAGTAGTTTCTATTGCAATTAGAAATTTTTATTGCTAATAGTGGGCTTGATTTTAAATAGCATATAGCATAAATTGTAGTTTCTATTGGAAATGGAAACATTTACGTACTGTAAATAGTGACTTTCATTGCACACTTTTTACTGTAAATAGTAGGCTTGTATTGCAAATAGTTGCCACTAATGTAAATTGAAACTTTGTAATGTAAACAGACACTTTTATTGTAAATTGAAAATTTTGTATATATTATTCTGAATGGAAACAATTATTGTAATTGTAAATAATGTTAATTATAAAAAATATGATAAAAGCAATCGTAAAAACAAAGATTTAATTACATTTTATAATCAATAAATTATTTTGAAAGTGAATTGTGTTATTATATCATTATTTAATATTATCTATTAGTTATTATTAATTGAAAAATAATCCATACATTTATAAAGATCAATAATTATGTGAGCTAGACTTTTTCTCCAAGTTTACAAACTGAAAAAAAAAATTTGGAATAATTTTTTTGGCGATATTTTAGATGTAATAAAAGAGTTAGCCAATCTTGGGACTATATGCAGGTCAGATGGTATAATATGACATCCTCGTGCGTTTTCTCTTCAAAATGTAAGGATTAAATTCATTATATAGTTCAGAAGATGCCGTGAAAGATCCAATATCGTTACGTGTCACCGAAATGTGTTGCGGGTTTGCCTACCTTTGGCCAACCCCACATGCAGACGACATCATAAGATGTACCAGTTAAATAATTAATATTTAAAGAAATTTCAATTTATTTCTTAAATAACAATATTTTAACCTAAAACACGAAGTCATGGTGAATGTCTCAGAAAAAAATATCACCAGTACACGGGAATGCGCCAATTATTTTTTCCACAATGAACGTGTTAATTACTTCTCTTTCGCGATTTCGTTTTTTGCAGTGTTTTCATGAATATAACCTCCACGAAAGATGTCTGCCTATAAATGTTTTATTTATTCTATCTTCACATCTGTATATCATGTCTTTGTTTTTCGAGGGGTGTTGAGTCAAAGATTTTGGAACTGGTTATATTGTACAACATGGGTTCTTATGGGAATTGTTGATTCGTTTAACGTTGTTTCGTACAACGTCATGAATTTAAAGAACTAATTAACAATGATAATCGAGGACAAACTGTACTACATTTCCTACCAAACAAGCACCAATAATTTAAGAAAAAATTTTCAATTAAACTTAAATTGTTTACAGGAACAAACACAGCTTTGTATCATAATGCCATAAACAATTAAAATTAAGTTTATATATCGTAGAACATGAGGTAGTTCCTAAATTCACATTAATCAATGCATTGTAGGGTAGCAACGTAAATGTGCAACTAATACAGAAAAATCACTTAAATAAAATTATTCAACTTTAGTATTTGACACTCACCCTTTGAAGTAGACACTGAACGCACAAGTAAAGAAGAACAACGAAGAGCCAGCTCTAATGCATCAAGCCAGCATTTGCCTGCAGCCAAAGAAGGAGCTCGAAAGATAAGATATGCTGTAGGTAAAGGCTGCACAACAGCACCTGTTAATATGAATGAGATGAGTTGAAGTGTATTCCCTTAAATCTAACATTCTACAAGAGTTATGTTGACATTGTCATGGTAAAAATGAGTTCCCTTAATTATTCAAATAACGAATTAATTTAAAAAATTAGCTTTAAAACATTATCTGTTGATGAAATAATATCTCATACAGAAAAGCAAAAATAACATTTACATACAATTAATTTAAATAGTGAAGTCACTTTATTGGCTATGAAAGCAACCTTTAAGTATACAAAATGGTATTACTTTAAAACTCACCTATTTTAGAAGTGGCATTTCTATTAAGTTATATTGAATTTAAAAAGCACATATTTCCATAAAACAAATAGGTTTGATTGACAAGAAACAATAAAAAATTTCAATAAATCTAAATCCAATTTGTTTAAGTGATAGTTGCAATGGACCAAATGTGATTCTTCATATAATTAGCAGTGAAGTTATTATCTCCAATTATTGAAAACCACTAAAAGGAAGTACACAAATATTGAAAATTAGGTCTCAAAATACTGTAAAGGATGACAATAGCAAAAATACAATAACTAATAGCAACATTAAAATACAAAAGTGTTCATGTGACTGCAAGAGATTTTTGATGAAAATAATACTGTTAATGAAAATAGAATAATCTTCTCTCTTAAGCAGGATCAAGTAGAATTTCTTTAATAAGCTATACAAAAAATCAAACATGAGGGAATGAATTACTTTCTATGACTTGTGCATTAAATAAAGAATATTTATAAGACACGAAAAAAGTATATTCCTCTTCTCTAGGTGAGATAGGGGTAACAACCATATAATCAAATAGCAAGGACAAACTATGCCTTGAAAGCTAGTGTATTATGTATATCAAGAAAACTCTTGCCAATCCATCAAACTTTTTATCACAGAATTAATTAAAGGAACTTAAGACAATAATAAAAACAAAAAAGAATAGCTATACACATTAAAAACATGCTGAGATTTTTATAGCTCAAGAAACATAAAAAGTAAAATAAACAGAAACCTATATCTAAAAATCATGCTAAATTGGATTGGGTTTTCCTTCAGTTTATTTGTTTTGTTTCTTCTCCCTTTGTATATCTGCAGTTTAGCCCTCCCCTCAGTTATCAAGCTTGCATTGCAGTGTTTTTTTCTTCTTTTTAATTGTATTTATTTTTGTATTTTTTTCTCTTCGCATATCCTCACTATCTCATTTTACCTCTCTCTTAACCTTTTACTATTCATTCTTGTGCTCTCTCTTACTATAGTGTTTGCTTGTAGCTTTTGTTCTTTTTTTCCCTCCGTTCCCTCTAGTATTCCCCTCATCCTCCCATATCCTAATTCCTGATTCCTTGTTTGCGCATTTTCATTTTCCCTTTTTTTGGCACCTCTTTTCTTCCTTTGATTCTATACCGGTAACTCTTAACATTCCACTATCATGTCTTTATCCATCAGCCCGCTTACCTCATTACCACCGTTAACCATTCTCAGCCCACTTAACTACCTCTCAACTTCTTTTTCTTTGGCAAATCTTTTGTTTCAGCATGAAGTGCCCCTTCTCCCTACTCAGAATATATCACAAGCCTCGATCTCCTCCGCTGTCCCTTCTCCCTTTCACAATCATCGGGATATAAACACCATAAGCACTCAGTCACATAGGAATCTCAACCCAAATGCACCTGTCTTTACCCCAACTTCACCTCACACTGTCCCCGTCACTCATTTGACAAACAACAGAGATACAATCCTTGACCCTTCGCTCACACAGCAGGCTCCTTGCTTGCCTCCCTTCCAGTTTGCCCACTTTCTCTCCTCGGTCTCCCACTGCTCTTCCCTTCTCCCTCCCTTTCCTTAACGATTCTTTCAGTACCCTTTTTTCCTCTCCCTCACTCAATTTTCCCCAAAACCGATAAGCGATCTCAATCCCTCTGCCCCCATCGCAATGTTTATTCTTCCTCAACCTTAAAACAGCTGAATACCTCCCTTCCCCGGATTCCACACTCTCTTTTGATGCTTCTCTCAATCCCAATGCCCCTGAATTCCTCCCCCCCAACCGTAATTCCCCTCCATCTTTAAACCCACAATCTCTCACCACAGAATGCAACACCTCTGAAGCCCTAACTTATTTCCCGAATCTACTGATCTCCTTGGGCATCATACATCCTCTAATTCATTATCCAACAACAACGACGCTGCCTCCCGCCAGTTTAAATAATCAAAAGACACCATCTCTTTCACCCGCTATAAAAAACTTCGAAATACAACCAAATAAGTAACCAGAAATGCTAAAATCAAATATGCTATCAAACTCTCTAATGAACCTCAGTCAAAAATTTGGAAAAATCTAAAGCACTTTGGAATCGGAAAAGTCAATGACCCTCAAAGTTTGCTGCATAACATATCTTCTCAACACTAATTTCACGACGCCACCTACCTCCACTGATGTTGATTTAAAAAATAAAATCTTATATGAATTATCCCATTCTGCTGAATCCACTCCTACTTCCGCTCGTAAGTTTAAATTTTCACCTTTCACTCACTTTGATGTAATGCGCTCCCTTCAGAAGGTCAAGTCCCCTGCCGTTGGAGCTGATGACATTCCAATATCAATTCTAATCAAGATATTTCCTCACATTCTTCTAACTATCACCCACATCTTTAATTGGTCCATTTCCTCTGGCAAATTTACCAATGTCTGGAAGCAAGGTTTGGTTCGTCGCATCCCCAAGAAATCTGAATTTCCAGAACCTGTCGACTTCAGACCTATTAGCACCCTTCTGTCAATATCAAAGGCTCTTGAAAGGCTTGTCCACGAACAAATCACTAAGTTCCTCTATGACAATAACTTATTTCATTCCTTTCAATCAGGTTTCCATCCTTCTCATAGTACTTCCACCACCCTCCTTAACACACTGAGTGCAGATTACTGCCTGAGGCAGTGTGGGGGTCTTGTCTTTGTGGTGAGTTGCTGTCTCAAGCAGGCCGTCCCTTTTCTATCTTACTCGCCAGTTGTGAGCCACCGCTCATTGTGAATGGTTCCGTTTTAGTGTCTCGCTATTGCTGAGTTTTCAGACTTCACATTTAAATCACCCGTTTTTACTTTTGGAGTTTTTTTATTTTGCGCCGTATTATGCATTTTTCTTAAAAATGCAAAATAAATTTTTGTGCTTTTTAATAATTTATGTCTATTTCTATAACATTATTTAATGAATGATGCTCCATTTTTATTGATTTTTAAGTTTTTCTTTATAAATTACATAGTAATTAAATAATTTCTTAATTTTTTAGATTTGTATAAAATATTTTCCAGTGATAAAAAGATGAGCTTTTATGACTTTAGACTGGCAGTAATTGCGAAATTGGTACACAAAAGAGGCAAAATCTCAGACCCGCCAAAAATAGATACCTCCATTTCCCTGCTTATTTCCCTTTTATTGGAAATGCAGGAGAAAATGAAAGCAAAGAAATTGCTGGCAGTGCTTCAAAAATAACATTAGGAAGCAGGTTATTACCTACTGCCCTGATTATGAAGACGAACCTGACCTCTGCTTAGACGGTTGTTTTAACAGAATGTCCGAGGGGCCAATTTGGCCTCTTTTCTGCGTTTCCATGGTTATATCTTGTGAATATATTTAGGGAGGGGCTCCATATTTTGTGACTTTTCATATTTTAGCCTAAAGAAGTTGCAAGCTTAGGATCGACCCCCCACCTAAATTATGAATGGAGATCTTGATCAAACTACCTAGAATGTCCGAAGAGACCAAATTGGCCCCTATTACTTTACAACAGTATTGAAACTTTAGCTTCAGCTATGTTTATGTTACCAAGCATGTTTGAATGCAAGTTTATTTGTAATAGACTGTATTTTCGTAGACCTTCGTTTATTGCTAAAATCTGATGCTGCAGTTTTTTCATAAGATACATGAGATTTCTCAAGGTACGCGATTGCACATTCACCTACAATTTGCCAGTGACGGCACCGACGACAGCACCGGCTTGGTTCTTGCACACTGAACAGCAAACATGTGTGCAAAGGCCAATAAGGAAACATTGTCTGCAAGAAGCCGGCAGCCAGGACAGCGACCAGCTTGCCGAGGGGGAGCCGGCATGCTCTCCAACAGCGACTCAGTGTGCAAAACTTTCATCTGAATGCATTGATTTCCCCGGCGCCAGTTTTGCCGGTGAATGTGCAACTGCCCTTACTCTGGCTGCAGAAGGCTGGGCAGTTCAGTCTCAGAGTGTGGGTGAAAGAGGTTGTTGCTGTTTTGTGCCATTAGCATGTCTCAGCGTAGGCTTACAGCAGACAAAACTCTGGAGCAGCTCAGAGGAATAGATGAGAACCAATCAGGTGACGAAAGTGTAGAATCTGAAGGTGACGATGACGACGATGATTATGAACCACCTCAAAGTCTTGTGAATAACGATAGCAATTCTGAAGATTCTCTTCCCGCTCAAGGAGATAATACTGCGGATGTGTCTATAACAGGTTCTCCAGCAACGGCACATCATCCTTCTAGTCTGAGAACATGTTCATCAGTTCAACAACGTGTAAGTGACAGAGGCAGTAAAAGAGTTCTAGGAAGACTTAGTTCTCAGCACATAAAGACGAATCCCACAATATGTGGGAGTTGAAGAATGTTCTAGGGATGGGTCTGTGTGGAAACTCATTACTCCTGGAGCTACGGCAGGTGAGTTCATTAGATTTTTCTCATTAGAATACAGACATTATTCAAGAACATTTTGTAATTTACATGCTATTATTCTGGTCATAGGACGTCGCACCGCACAAAATGTCTTCGTGAAACACAGGGTCCTACTTCACATGCCAAGAGAAACATCCAAAAGGGAAGTGTTCTCAGTGCTTGGCGTCTAATAATCAGCGACAGCATCATGCGCTAATCAAATTATGTACAGAGACAGAAGCACGTGGTCGTCTTCAGTGTGACACATGGTCAGTGAGTCTTGAGGAATTAGATGCTGTGACTGCCATTCTTTATGCAAGAGGTGTGTGTGGAGCAAAGAATTTGCCGATAAATAGCTTGTGGTCGTCAGTGTGGGGTCCACCATTTTTCGGGCAGACGGTGTCACGAAACAGAATGAAGGAGATTATGAAGTTCATGAGATTTGACATCAAATCAACTAGATCTGAGCGTTTGAAGACAGACAAGTTTGCCCTTGCCTTGTCAGTGTGGAATGGATTCATAGAGAATAGTACTGTATGTTACAAACCCGGAGTAAATCTTACTGTGGATGAACAGCTTCTGCCATCGAAGGCAAGATGTCCATTCACACAGTACATAGCAAAGAAACCGGACAGGTTTGGAATGAAGTTTTGGCTTCTTGTTTGTGTTTTCTCAAAGTAAATAGTAAATGGTTATCCTTACACAGGAGCTGATCCCCAGAGGCCAAGTGATCAAGGTGTTGGCAAGAA
Organism: Uropetala carovei; assembly: GCA_036926305.1. Lineage (NCBI taxonomy): Eukaryota > Metazoa > Arthropoda > Insecta > Odonata > Petaluridae > Uropetala > Uropetala carovei. The sequence continues at coordinate 10,615,919 of JAXCHB010000080.1, read as the reverse complement.
TGTTGTCCTTAGATTGATGGAACCACATTTAGGGAAGGGACAGAATGTCACAACAGACAATTATTTCACCTCAGTGAAACTTGGCCGTATGTTAAGAAAGAGATCCACCAGCCTTGTCAGCACTCTCAATCGTAACAGAAGAGAAGTCCCACCAACAGCTGCTTCAACACTGCTCTTCAAGAAAGATGACAACGACACAACTCTCACTGTGTACCAGGGGAAAAAGAACAAGAACGTCCTGCTACTGAGTACACTTCACCCATCTATAGTAATAAGTGACAATGAAAAAAAGACTCCGGAAACAGTGAAATTTTATAATGATGCTAAATATGGCATCGACGTAGTAGACCAGATGGCACGTCTGTATTCTACAAAGTCTGGTTCTAGACGCTGGCCCATGCACGTATTCTTCAATATCCTAGACCTGGTGGCCATAAATGCATGGATTATCTACAAAGAAGTGACAGGAAAGAAAGTGAGTCAAAGATATTTTCTTCAGCTTTGAGAGGAGCTCCGTGCTCCCTGCGTGGCTTCCTGGAGAAGATCACAACCCAACACTGCGGATGTTCTTCCAGAAACAGACGAACAAAATGAGTCCACTCCACAAACCGGCAAAAGGCAGAAATGCAGAATTCGCAATGCCTGCAAAGGCAACCACACAGCCATCATCTGTGCATGCTGTGAGAAGCCTTTATGTGGTAAATGTGAAAAGAAAAGGAAAGTGTGGTGCACAAAATATTTTGAAAATAAGGATTAGATGTAAAAATGAAGAGACTGACATTTTTCATAGGATCGCTGATGTTATGGCTTTAAAAACATGATGTGCTTTATGCATTTTGCTTAGAAATTTCATAAAATATTCGTATTTCATATTCCTTTATTCCATAATGTATGGAGATTTAAAGCGATGTTTTAAAGTCAAAGAAATTTTTCTTTATTTGAATAAATAGCTCAATTGCATGTGTGCAGATTTCAGCAGAAAGAAAATAAAAATGTTAAAGAGATGATGGCTAATCATATTTTTAGCATTCGAGTAGAGTGGGGTAAGAGTGTGCGGCGGGTAAGCGTACGCAGCTCGGGAATTTTAGTCAAGCCACCTTTCAATATGGCAAAATTATATACCAGTGAGAAGGTGTCATGATGGAGTGTCACTGTGCGAGAAAGAAGCCGTGTCAGTGAAACCGTCTTTTAGCAATGAGGTAAATTCAAATATATGTACTTCTGATGTATTTTTTTCAATTTTTGCAAACATTACCGTCACATAAAGCTAAAGTATCATGCAAGCACTAAGTAGACAAGTTATTAGCCACATTTATGCAGCTCTGTAAACAACAGATCAAAGTTAAAATACATGGATGTAGATGGTAGCATATGCCGGTGACTGAAAAAGTATTGTATGGGGAAAGAGTGCGCACAAGCCGGTGGGACAAAAGTACGCATTGAGTACTCTTACCCCACGTGGCTTTAATCGCCATAGTTTTTGTTATACATATTTTTCTTGGCAAATGACAATAGATAACCGGTTTGTTACATTGTAGGACCCACTAACGGAAGGCAGATAGAAAAACTTGTACGGAGGAAATGCTAAATATTGCATCAAAACAATATTCATTTGTTATCAATCCCTCCCCACAGCAGTCATGAAGTTCAGCCACTAGATCGTTGTGTCTTTAAACCTTTGAAGGACTTCTTTGCTGATGCCTGCAATCAGTGGCTAATAAATCATGCTGGGAGAGTCATCACTCAATTTCAAATTGCGGAATTGTTTGGTGTTGCATATCTTAGATGCGCAACAGTTGGAAAAGCTGTTTCAGTTTTCAAAAGATGCGGCATAGTTCTTCTCGACCCAGGTGTTTTTACCGACGAGGATTTGCACCATCTGCAGTAACTGATGTAGTACCACCTGATAATGACCTCATTCCCTCCGAGTCTTCATCTACTACAGAAAAAAGGGTTTCCCCTGCTGATATAAAACCCCTCCCTAAGCGCAAAGAAGAACAACAAAGAAGGAAAAAAGGCCAAAAGTCCGAAATTATTACTAGCTCACCTTTTAAAACAGTTGTGGAAAGAAAATGTGAGGAAATGAAAACAAAGACAGTGAAAAAGTGCCTATTTCCTAAAAGTAAGTCGAGATTAACTGCTGTCAAGTGAAAACAGGCCAAAAAGCCAACATTATCTGACGAAGAAGCAGAAGAAAGTTGTTCCTGTAGGAACTGCTTTTGTTCTTCTCCTTTTTGAACTCCCTCCACCCCTCCTTAAAGTTTACCTATGAACTGGAACACAATTCCGCCCTCAATTTACTTGATCTCACCATTCATCGTATCAATCACACTCTCGAGTTTGCTATATTCCGCAAACCTACCTACACCGATCATGCTATTACTTCTAAACACCACCCTGCGCAGAAACATGCATATTTCCATACCATGATTCATCGCCTTACTGGTATTCCTCTTCCCGCTCACAACTTTAATAAAGAACTGCGCATAATTAAGCAAATCGCGAAAGCCAATGGTTATCAAGACTCACTCAATGACAGACTTATTTCTAGAAAACAAGGAAAAATATTCCTTAGTAACATCTTTATCAACCTGATGACCCCTGATGACAAGAAGGCACGTTGGTGCCGAATGCTATACACTAAAAATCTATCACTCAACATCTCCAATTCCTGTCCTAAAGATACACTAAAACCAGCTTTCTACAACAACAATTCAATTGGGATGTCATTATTAAACGGAAAAGATAAAATTGACCTTTTTTCTAAAAGTGGTGTTTATAAACTATGCTGTGCAGATTGTGATGCTATCTACATCAGCCAGACGGAGAAATTTTATAACTAGGGCGAATGAACACAAGCATGCTTTCTCCATCAAATCCGTCTCTTCTCATTTTTATAAACATCTGTTTGAAAATAACCACTCCTCTGACTTCACTACAGAAATTATCCACGTCAAACGGAAAGGTTTTAGGCTTAATCATCTTGAACAGTTGGAAATTCTTTTACATTTGAAAAACAACCAACATACTCTCACTAATGACCACTTGTTTTTAAGCCACTCTCCATTACTAGCCCCTATTTTACAGGCAGTTACCTCAAATTCGAATTCCTCACATCCCCTCCCCCTCTTCCTTGTTACCACGTTCATCTCTTACTCCCTACCTTCACCCCCAACTCCGTTGTCCCCCCCCCCCCCCCCTCCTTCCACTTGTCTATATATTTCGCTGCTTCACCCACTTCCCTCACCTGATGATGGCTATGACTAGTCGAAACATGTCGTAACTTTTACCTCTTGACCAATATTTCTGTCATAACCGTTGTGAGATCTGTATACAAAAATGTTGCGAGGGGAGCATTGTTTTGGAAGTCAGTGAGGAAAGGCTCCACAATAGTAGCAACATGAGCAAAAAATGCCAGCTTAGGTTCCATGAGCCTATCATTTACACCTTCAGTAAGGATTTTATAACTTTGTGACTTTATTGATTTGCCATCTTTTCCGTAGCCTTCCACAAATTGCTTCAAATTTGGCAAAATTTTAACAGCTCGTTAAGCAACATGAGCATTATTTAGCCACCTCATAGCACAGAACTTTTGTGGCAACTGAGAAGAGCCTGAATAGAGCTTATAATCACCTCTGAGTGCCGGCACATCTTTGAATACATTGTAAATGGATCTTAAAAATGTAACAACATTCCATCCAGTAGCATTTGCCCCCCTTTTAAATGCATTGTTCATTACATGAAGACCGCAAGAAGCCAATGACAGCAGGGTGGGATCATCATCATCATGTCTTAGGCTGAGATAAGCCTCCAGCTCGTTGATAAATTTAAAATTTACATTGGGTCCATCCATGGAGATCTGAAGTAGGGCCCACTGCCAGGACGCATCGAAAGGACTCGAGAAACCGTCGGAACGTGGCATAAAGTGCTCCTAATTCGGCACGTAAACTATGCAACTCTACAGTGGAAATATCGAGGAGGGTGTGCGTAGAAAATGTTGTATATATGTATCAAGTACGTATATAATCCGAATATGTCGTAAAAAGTGCATTGGAATGGATTTAAAATTAAAATACTGGCCTGAAAAAAGAAAGAAAATTATTAATGATGTAATTTGGACAACTTACATAAAACTAAAGTCATAAAACATTGATTGGAGAAGAAAAATAATTCGGCGATGTCAAGGATCGAACCCGCGACACAATTTCCGCAGCCCGACACTTTATCACTAGGCTACCGCCACCTGTTGTTAGGGTGTCGCTCGTCATGGTATTAGTAGACAAGCCACTTGTTTTTCAATTTTCAATTGCAAATATCTCGAAAACGCGGGTTCGTTAGATGCCTTTCTGAAAATACGTGTCTAATTATTTTTCGTTTTCTTTCATCCTGTGAAGTTTGGTCGTGATCTGCCACTTACACTTGGGTGCCTTCCCTTGTTAGTCTGACAATCTCTGTACTTAAGTGTAATTGAAATTACTTCCTCCTGTGACTTACAGTTATTGATGCGTTTAAATTTGGAGTGAAGCTTTCTTTGGTATCTGAGGGCACACCTAACCTGCCGATTATACCACCTTGGTTCCCCATTATAACTAATAAATTTATAAGTACATCCTAAAAATATTCCTTTTTATTTCACGGAAAATTCGATTGATTCTTCGAACATAATCACAGAAACTTATGTAATTATATGTAGTTCCAAATTCGACTGATCAGCTCAGTCCAATAGGTGAGCGTTGACCGATCGAAAGTCAAGTTGGAATTATAATGTATAATGGTCGAATTCTCAAGTTAGTTGAATGTCGAGGGGTCGAATCTCAGACGTCACCTGTAGTCTATTACAGAGAAAAGTTGATAAAAATTTAAACCATTCATATAAATTAATCTAAGGTAATCACCAACAGTACATAATAATTCCATGCTATAAAATCATTTCTAGCCAATCATAGCATTAAATAGAAATTATTATAAGGAGATGCTAAAAATATGGAAATATCTATCCCGATTCGCCAATGTTTGACTAGGAAAAGATGGAAATATCCATTCCCAGTTGCCAACAAGTTAACGTTACCACCTAAACAAAAAGTACCGTATTTGCCCGAATAGAAGCCGACCCTGGATTTAAGCTAACTCCCCAAAAATTTCCACAATTTTTGGCAAAAACGTAAATTTTGTAGATTTTATGCTGAAGTGTGCAGGGCATTCATGCACGTCTTAGAATACATTATTCGAGATTGAAGAAATGTGTGGGAAATGGTTTAGTTGTTGACATTTTGAAATATTACTCCAATTAATAATTTTGCGTTGCTGAATAATGTTCCACATTCAGTGACAATAATTTCATTCATATTCATTTTCACAAAAGGTCAAATATAGTAATAACTATCTCGCCAGGATAATTTTCCATTCAAGTCTATTTCCAATGAAATTAGCATTTACATTGCCTTAAGAAATTGCATTTTTATAATTATACATGTAAAGTATTACCAAAATTCAAGCAGTTGAGCATTCAAAGGCGTCAACGCATTTTCCGTAATCGTCTATTTACGCAAGCGATCTCACCAAGATATTTTCTCATCCATGTCTATTTCCAATGAAATTAACATATACATTTCCTTAAGAAACTGAATTTTTATATTTATACACGTTCCATTTAAAGTTTTACCGAAATTCAAACAGTTGAGCATTCAAGCCGTCAACGCATTTTGCGTAATCGTCAATTTCCGCAAGCGATCTTGCCAAGATATTTTTATATATATTCATCGTAGGTCAAATATTTACTTTACGAAAAATATAGTACTATCATTTGCATGCAAAGGCAATGAGAGACTTCAAGATTTAACCATAACCCAAATTTTCCTCAGACTCGCATTTAAGCCGAGGGTGAGTTTTTCATGATAATTTTTGAAAAAAAACATCGGCTTGTATTCAGGAAGATACGGTATATAGTAAGCAATCACAAAAAATGTAGAAGTTGTATCACTTATTTTTTTGGTTTAAATAAACTGACTTTGAAAACTTTACCTATTGCTTCCTTCTCTGGTCCACGGGGAGCCCAGATGGATTGCTCCAGGGGATGGAACAGCTTAAAGCAAAATCCATCTTTCTTTGAGGGGCGCTCCATTACTTGGCAAGCATTTAAAAGTACTGTTCCTACCCAGTGGTTACTCTGTGAAAGGCACAGTTACAGTATAAACCAAATTCTAATAAATAATTCAAGATGATGAAAATATAGCCTTAACATATGGGTATCATAATTATTAATTATGTCATCAAGTTACCTTAGTTTTTGGGCTTTTGTAGAGCAGTAAAAGACCTGGTTTCAGTACGCACCATAACTTAGTCCAACCTTTTAGTTTTCCTCTTATCTGAAATGATAAACCCCATAGGTAATAATCTTTATAACAGATTTACTGAGTCAATTTATAACGTGATGAAATCATTTCCTTAAATATTTGGCAACTAATTCAAATCATTTTTTTTCTTGTATGATTGTCTCTCTGTCAACTAAAAATTTGGTGCATTAATAAACGTATTTATGTACCGTATATTCTGGCATATAAGACGAACCGGCGTATAAGTCGACCCCTGCTCTTTTGGATGAAAATACATGATTGGGCATATGTTCGCCATATAAGTCGACCCCCACTTTTTCACTTAAAAATACTTCTCATGAAACCGTTTTCAGACATAATCAAAGCCATGTACAATCCAAGTTTTAACAAATCAGAAATAAACTATAATAAAAATATATATAAATATTGTTTCGAATCCATGCTATTCTTTTTGAGCATTCCATGTGACAAATGTTTTAATTTCAACCATTAAGAAACTTATTTTTAGAGAGCTTGACCCACTTAATAAAGTTTCCTATAATACGATTGATTTCAGCTGCTAATGATACTATCGAAATGAACTATAGCTAGTGATCGCGATCGATCCCTATGGTGGTGAAATTCAATAAAATATTGCAAATGTGTACCCCGCCCCCTTTTTTTCCCAAAATGTTGGTCATACATGAAGATTTCTGACCAAGTTTTAAAAATTACGAGTTTCCATAGTAAATTTACTGCAACACACATCTATGTTTATATTCGCAAAAGACAAAGAATTCTACGAAGTTTACGCATATCTACACGACCAAGAAACGTTTAGGGTTTAAATGCACTGTTTATACTGGTGCATCTTCAACATTGAGATAACATTATTTTTATAATATTAAAGCTGTACCTTTTAATTAAGTTTTAAGTTTATTATTGTTACTCAAGAAAAGCAGTTCTGTCATTAAAAATTTACTATCAGTTTCTACCTACACTCTTTGCCGGAATAAGTTGTCATCTGGTATCTCTATTCGCCATATTCATCGTGAGCTGCTGATGCTCCTTTAACCTGGGAGAGAACCATAGTTCCTTCTAATTTTTTTCATCCATGGGCGGAATGAATATAGCTATGCGCGCCTACATGACGATAGTGCACAGATATCCACCGGGGTTGACGCAGTCCTGTTTCGATATATTCTAAAATACACACAATCGTGCGTGCTTGAAAATTTAGTGCACGGCACTTCAAAAACTTCTGCACGGCCTCGCAGGTTAGAGGGAACCATGGAGAGAACACACCTACGGGGAATCCCCACATTTTTTTGATTTTTTTATAATTTTCTGCCGCCGTAGACAAGTATGAATTTATTTTTTTCTCCTCGAACTGGTCCAAAAATAGGGTGCATGCGGCACACCAGGATGCGCATTACATGAGTAAATACAGTATTAAAATTAATTATTATAAATCTTCAAAAATACTGTATTACTCATATAACCCGTGCACTCATGTACCCTGTGCACTCCTATTTTTCAGCCGGTTTGCAGGGAAAAAATTAATTTAAGCCAAAATAAGTTTTTTTAAGTCACCGATTCCCAATCCCTGAAACAAGTTCCGCTCAAGTTAAGCATTTTCTCCCTTCTACGTGATGCAATTTATTGGATGATCTCTTTGTGACGATACTAGCAGAAATCTCCTCACCGATAGTCCTCTTTTGTTAACCCCTTAACTGTTTTTGTTATAATATTACGCAACTTTGTCCTCACTTCACTGTTTTTGACGTAATATTACGGTGCATAATATTGCGGAGCTTCACAAAACATTTGTTCATCTATGATCGGGAACTTCCCTACGCGGATGGGGAGTTTTTTCGTGTATTGTCTCGTGAGTAAATATTGGAAGGTTAGGAAAAAACGAGCACAAACACTTGAGATGGGGATTTCCCCCTTCTTTTCGAATGATGAAACCTTTCATTCCCAACTATATTTCGCCACTCCGAATTCCTTGAGGTGGATGAGGGAAAAGGACCAAACTTGCGCCCACCTATTCTCAATCCGGCAAACCCTCGGTAGTCATTGAACTATAGTTATCAGTTAGTCAGTGTATTCTTTCTGCCTACTTTTTCGAGTTTTTACCTGCAGCACGGGCCTTACACGTTTGCTTGGTCGCATAAATACGCATATACTTCGTAGAATTTGACGTCTTTTACGAATATAAACGTAGACGCAAGCATATTGCAGAGAATTTAATATCGATACAATTTATATAACCTGTTCAGAAATCCTCGTGTAAGACGCGCACCCCCTTTTTTTCCCCGGCGTTTCGGGAAAAAATGTGTGCGGGGTACACGAGTAAATACAGTAAATGTCATAAAATGTAAATACTGGAACAGCTGATTCAAGATAACGATCACCTCCACCGAAAGATCAACGGTCTTCTTAAATATCGATGTTATTCATTTTTAATTTAAGGTTCACATTTTTATGTTCGGCGTATAAATCGACCCTAAATTTTAGGAAAATTTTTTTCGACTTCAAAGGTCGACTTATACGCCGGAATATACGGTAATTTTAGTACAATGACTAAAAACGCAAAATGATATATCAGAAAGTATGACAGGGAAATGCTAGATTTATATTTACCAATTTATTTTATAATCAGTCGTAATCAATCTAACAAACAAAAATTATTTAAAACGTACCTCACTCAACTTAAGTATGTAGTTATAATATTTACATTTACTATCTTTCCTTCATTGTAGATAATCCATTTCCTTCCACTTACAAAATGTTCCATGCAAGCATGATGACATTAAATGCATTATCGTAATTATAGCAGATCTTATTTACTTCAGTTCAGAAATCATCTTAAATAGAAATCTTTCAAGCCTATGTTTGTCAATGAGTTAAGTAATACTATGAGTCATTCTTCAAAACAGTATGAACTTGTATTAACTATCTGGAACAAATAACTCAGTACAGTAAAACCTCTATCTTACGAACCTCCATATAATGAAAACATCCGTATAAAGAACTCGGATCTCGGTCCCGCCCCTGGAACATGTAAAATCCATAGAAGCCTCCCTATAACGAACCTCCGTAACTATGAAACTCCAATAGAGCGAAGGATGAACCTGGTCTCTGAAATTTAATCCACCTCAATGCAACAAAATTTCTACAAAAACGAAATCATAAACATTGGCTATCACTGGATCAACTCGGCACAAAAACATTGTCACCGTAACGCAGCACAGGGCGAGTATCTCTCCACTCCCTCCGCATCACCATCCCTAGTTTAGAATGGCAGAATGTGAGAATGGTTCATGCTCGATTATCTAAGTTTGTATAAAAGCACTTGGGCCCTCTAAATCTGTTCTATTTCTTGCTCACCAATCTGGAATATCATATCGCAGGTCTGATCAAATCAATGTTAATGTGAACCATAATCCACATTATCTGAATTTTTTATCAACAAACAAACTACAGTACATTCCGGTTAATTGGGCCATCGGGACAGCCATTTATTTGGGACAAATCTTAAAGAACAAAAACAAATCGAGAAAATAACCAGAATTTGCTTCACTTATTTGGGACACCATGCCGTTTAATCGGAACAGTGACTGCTAGATGACGTGCGTATTCAGACAGTGTAGCGATTCTGCTTGCAGACTGCTAGATGGTGCGCTTGTGATCACTACAGGTATGTGGCGTGTGGGCTGACTCACTCAGTAATGAAGCTTACATTGGCTGTCGCTAGATGGCATGCGTATTCAGACAGTGTAGCGATTCTGCTTGAAGTGACTGCTAGATGGTGTGATACAGCAGCAAGATAAACTGCGAGAGGAATGGGCATTACTCAAAGGACAATAGGGAACATCCCAAAAACGGAAGCATGAAGGCAAGGATCCAGACGTTGAGGAGGCCCTCAATCTATGGTTCTCTATTGTAACTGGACGAGGTGTGCGTGTCAGTGGACCAATGCTGAAAAGTAAGTCAGAGGAGTTAGCTAAGAAGCTGGGTCACAAGGACTTCAAAGCAACAGATGGTTGGTTGTCTCGATGGAAATCTAGGCATGACATTAAATTCAAGAAAGCATATGGCGAGAAGGACAGTGTTGATGCTGTAAGTGCTGAACAATGGAAATCCACAAAACTGCCCAACTTGCTTCAGAAATTTTGTACAGATGACATCTACAATGCCAATGAAACAGGTTTGTTTTATCGTGCCACGCCGAACAGTTCCCTGAGCTACAAACACGCAACACTCTCGGGTTCAAAGAAAGCAATGGATCGCGTAACTGTGTTATGCTGTTCAAACATGTCAGGAACTGATAAACGGAAGCTGTTGGTTATTGGGAAAAGCGCTAAGCCTCGATGCTTTAAGGGGCTTAAAATGGACAGTTTACCAGTTCTGTACTATGGTAACAAGAATGCATGGATGACTTCTGAAATTTTTAAGAAATGGCTAATGAGTTGGGATGTGGAACTACAACGGAAGTCAAGAAAAGTTCTGCTGCTTCTTAACAACTGTGGCACACCCTCATTTAGATTGTTTGAAAAATATACATCTGGAATTTCTGCCTCCCAACACCACATCTTTAGTGCAGCCAATGGACATGGGAATCATAAAAAATTTGAAGACCTTGTATCGCGGAAAGTTGGTAAACTACACCCTTGAAGCAATTGAAGAAAATCTACTGACAGCATCTTCAACAGCCAAGGAAGTCAGTGCAAGGGTTAACCTTTTACAAGCACTACAGTTTGTCGCCGATAGTTGGCGAGAAATAAGAAGCAAGACCATTCAGACCTGCTTTGCTCACTGTGATTTTAAGCATTCAGGCTTGGAGATACCAGATACGACTGATATTGAAAATGAAGCCATTTTGGAACTGCAACACATCAGAAACTATGAAGAGTTTGCATGCATCGACAATACTCTTCAATGTTACAATGAAAATGAAGATGGTGAGGACACAATTGTTGAACAAATTGCAGCAAAACACCAAGAGACATCAGAAGACCAGGAAAGTGATAAGGTTGACACATCTGAGCTTGGGCGAGTGACTAACCAGGATGCCAGGAAATTTATTGCTGGATTACGACGCTACTTCATGCAGGAAGGCAATGAAGGCAGTCCTTTATCTGCACTAGATATCTGCGCTGATTTTGTTCAGTTGCAGTCAATCAAGAGAACACGGCAGGGAACACTCGATAAATTCCTCCAACATCATTAACTGTTAGGAACTACATACATTTGATACATACATTAAATAGAAATTGTTTTAGCATAAATATTTATCTATGATCTATACCATTTGTTCCAGAATTCATTTAAGTACATTTTTGTTGCTCAGTAAACGGTAGTTTGTCTTTTGTTTTATACGTTTTTAACTCTTTACGTAAAACTTCGCATAATTGGGGCAGCTGCTTAATTGGGCCAAAGTGTTCAAGTCCCGATGTGTCCCAATTAACCGCAATCAACTGTATTTCAAAAATTCAAAAATTAACAACTCCTTAACCGTACAAAGTAGAATATTTAGAGACAATACAAACAGTAAAAATTAAACGGGGTAATGAAAGAAACAAAGAAGCCAAAAAAAAGAAAAATTTACATTTACAGGTTTACGGGGAAAACTCCTCGCTGGTGATCTAGTGTCAAACGTCCATGCACTCATTCCCTCCCAAAAGAACTAATACTGTCAGAAGAACACTCACTCACACACGCACTCAAACAACAAACGGGAATCTCTAAATATTCAGTGGGACACTAGATACGTATTTCGAGAGCAAAGTCTTCATCATCAGTAACTGATGTGGAATGAGGTGTGGCATGTGGAACGAAAATATAAGCGTACACACACTATCTGAAAACACACACGACCCTCAGAAACACTTCTTGAGCCAAATCAAAATATATTAAAATTCCTTTCTCCCTAAGAACCACAAACAAACTTCGTAACATTCCCTCCAAACACGCTTTTATAACTGTACAAGTCAACCATAATAAACTCGCCAACTTCCTCCACAATCCAAAAGACACCATATCACTTTTTCAGAAATCAGGCATATATAAAATATCTTGCGGGAGTTGTGACAAAGTATACATAGGACAGACAAAACGTAAATTGGAAACTCGATTCAAAGAACACATTACACATTTTAAATACAATAGGTTTAATAATTCAAGTGTAGCAACACACATACAAGAATACAACCATCCCATCACCGATGAAAATTTAACACTTTTAAAATCGGTACATAATGATCACAAACTAGACGCCTATGAAAGCATGCTCATTGAAAAACATAAACAAACCATTATGAATAATGACCATGGTCCTATCCCCCATTCTTCTCTCTACAGTTTAACGGTCAACCCTCCCCCTCCTTTCACTTTCACACAAACACTCTACCATTTAAATTTCCCAAGTCACATGCCACACCTTCATTCCAAATCAGTTAATGATGGTGAAGGCTTTGCTCTCGAAATACATATGTAGCGTCCCACTGAATATTTAGAGATTCCCGTTTGTTACTTGAGTGCATGTATGAATGTTCTGACAGGATTAGTTCTTTAGGTAGGGAATGAGTGCATGAACATTTGACACTAGGTCACCAGCGAGGAGTTTTCCCTGAAAACATGTAAGTGTAAATTTTTCTTTTTGTTTGTTTCTCTGTTTTTCTGTCATTATCCTGTTTAATTTTTACTGTTTGTATTGTCTCTTAATATTCTACTTTGTACAGTTAAGGGGTTCTTAATTTTTGAAATATCCATCTAGACGTAGTCTCCAACACTTTTTTAATTAATAAACAAACTATGTTTTAGAGACTCCGTGTTTTAAGAACTGTCAGTTTTAATGAATACGAATTTTATACTTAAAATATTTATTAAATTCATGTTTAATTAACTCTGAGGTGAACAAAGCAAGCCATCATACAGGGTTGGGTCCCATAGCATATGAAACATCACCAAATCTAGTGAAATTTTCAACAAACTTACCTTGAGCCAATCTGCAAGCACAACTACAGAAGGATCCTTCAAGGATGAAAGCAATTCATTTGCCACACGCTTCTTTTCTCTGCGATAGTTTTTCCTCTGTGCTTTGTAAGACTCTTTGCGAGTTAAACCACCATTATTATTGACAGCACCTGCCCCACTACAAGAGGAAACAGGACTTCCAACAATTGCTGGGCCCATTATAGGTGGAGTTGCAAAGCCACTTCCACTTGCATCTGATCCAGGAGGATGAAGCTATAAATTCATACCACAAATGCAGATATTATTTCACAGACAACAAATTTCATTAAAATGAAAACACTTTAAATTTTGGTACTGTTAACTATAGAAATACTTGACTCACTTTGTCAGGGGAGGGGAAATCATTCAATTTTGAAGCATCCAACCAACTTGTGGCAGCTGAAAACAGATACAGAAATAAAGGTTAACAGTAAAATATAAAAATTTCCTACTTAATCATATATCATTAGTTCAGAACCAGCACTTGAGGATATTTATATTTTTCAAGTATGTAGTATATAAAATTTTACCAACACTGCTAGATAACACTCGAGGTATTTTTTACTTGGTTGCTGACATCGTTAGAACAACAGCAAAAATATCATTCTTGGAAGTGGATATTATACAATAGCATGAGCTATTATTAGTTCAAACAATAAACCAAACGTGCTATTTGGAATTACAATTTCAAAGCTCTTATTCTTATTCTAATAAGAGATTTACATAATTGTACTTGAAAGGGAAAGAGACCTATCGAGACATGAAGAAGTCTGCAGAAATAGTAGTGTCTGGAGAACCAGGTTTAACCACGAATAATCATGGACCTGTCTGGGGACAGACTACCGTAATTTTCCGATTATAATACACACCCTATATAATACGCACCCATGTTTTAAAGAGTGAAATGTAAAAAATGTCTTATCACCATATATAATACACACCTCATTTTTACTTTCTCCATACATAGTATGGGGAAAGTATTGTGATCACGAAAAAAATCAACTTCGAGATTTCAACGGAGATACACGTTTTGAGGTCCCTAGAACACGTTTAGACTATTTTCGGAATGTCTGTGTGTGTGTGTGGATGGACGTATGTGATTGTGGGCACTCTAACTCAAAAAGTGCTTGTCATATTAACACGAAATTTCATATATAACACTTTAGCAAGAGCACAAAGAACTGATTAGTTTTTGGACAATACCAGTTGACCGGAAGTCGAGGATTATTCGAAACCCGATTCGGTTTTGGCAATATTTCTCCGATAATATGTCATTATTGTATACATTAACCATTACAAAAAATGTAGAAAGTATAATTTCCTACATCTTTTATTTCAAACAATTTTCCACAGTAGTTATTGTTTAGGTATTATTTATAAACTAGCATAAGTGCCCGTTGAATTTCAACGGGTTTAATGAATCTAAATTTTCATCAATGCAACATGTAAAAATCGCAAGAATAAAATTGTGCACTGTTTTAACCATCAAATATTTCTATATTATAAGTCTGTTTTAATTATTTAACTAAAATCTCACAGAAATTCCTTGTGAATAAAATAGTACCTTTCTTTCTACTAAAATAGCCATTGTAATTAGTTTTAAATTGATTATAGCATTAGGATTTCAATTTCATTAAATAAGCAGAATTCCATTTCCAAAAAATTGGTTCAATCTTCAATTGCCTCTGATAATACTTTAAATAGATTTTGGAATATAATGTATGTACCTCAATATCGTTTATCATCTGCTCAGCACTCTTGCTTTCTCATTTTCTGAAACAACCACTTTCACCAGTTTTAAATGGATTTCAAACTTAGAAGAGAACTTGATTCAATTCTGTTAAAATAACCACATAACAAACTTCTTATTCCAAAGAAAAACCTTTTATAATATGCAATGTTAACCTAGAATTCATTCATTCTGAAAAGTGAATAAATATATTTCTTTCAACTAAAATAGCCACTCTTAACAGATTTTAATGGATTAATGCATTAGCATTTCAATTTCATGAAATAAGCAGAATTCAGGTAACAAAAAAATTTGTTTAATCTTCAATTGCCTCTGATAATACTTTAAATAGATTTTGGAATAAAATGTACCTTAATATCGTTTAGCGTCCGCTCACCACTATGGACTTCTCAGTTTCCGAAACAACAACTTTCAATAGTTTTAAATTGATTTTTGCTTTGAAATGGTACTTTCCTGTTAACGGGAATACCTCAAAAAATAAACACATATTGTTGTGTTATGTTGTGATATTTTGTTGTTAACTATGCGTAACAAATCTCGTTAAGATATTTACGTTGATCCCTTAATGATGATTTTGTGGAGCTTGCCGAGGAGTGAAGAAGAAGCTGAATCTTTGCTTCAAGACCATGATATTTTATCTAAAGGGCAAATGCGCAAGAAGGACCATATTATGAAACTTCACTTCTGCGACAGAATATTTTGGAAATGCAAAGCGAAAGCCTGTCAGCAGAATAATTCATGCGGCGACAACATAACAAAAAAATCGACATATTTCCAGCTATTTTAAATGCCATAAAGACATACTGGCCCCCTAGTAACATAAATTTATATTCTATTAGTAATTATGTTGCTTTTATTAATAAATAAGTTTCAAAAAAGTGTGATTTTTAAGTAATTCCCCCATTGTTACGCATTGTTAACAAACAAATACGTCGTAACATATTCCAACAATACATGTTTATTTTTGAGGTATTCCCGTTAACAGGAAAGTACTCAAAATACTTGAGTCAATTCATTACAACTTCCACTTTACATACTGTAAATTCCAAAGTAACTCCTTTTATAATAGGCAATGCTAGCCTAAAATTAATTTATTCTATAAAGTGAATAAATAAAGTTCTTTCTTTAAACTATAATAGCCACTGTTATTAGATTTAAATGGATTATAAGCCTTAGAACTTACTCTGTATTAAATAAGCACCAAAATTCCTTTTATAAAAACAAATCAATTCATTAAAAGATCCACTGTTGTTTCTTTGAAAATTGCCTGTTAACAGTTTTAAATGTCCTTTTAATTTTAATTGAATTTTAATTTATATTCATTTCCAAAGTTACGAAATTAATTCGAGGAATAACAATATAAATTGGTAAGCACATATGGTTTACAAAGAATTTCATTTAAGAATGCTTTTTATTTCCAATTTTTCTAAAATGACACTGTTGATACTTAAAATTTTTTATATTTACGTTAATATACTTATTTTCCACAAAACACGCCAGTCTCTCCCCTTCCTTCCTCTCTCTCGTATTGAAGCTAACAATGATAATGGTCGACATAGCAACATCACGTTAAAATGGCGATATTTCCACAAAATATGCAAATTAAACGTTTAACATGGAATATTTCGAATTGTGGGCGAAAAAGACGAATGGAATAAGAAGCCTTATAAATTTTTCTTCAAAATGGTTCATATCCGAAGGTCGTCTGTTAATTTCTTGTAATTTTAATTTCCAAATGAGTAAAAGTCTGCACGTCGAAAAAACACATTTTACATGTAAAGTAATGGGAAATGGAAATGCCTCTCGAGGACGAACCAAGGAATTTTTTCGCGATTTAAATTTGTCATTCTCCGAAGAAGTGTTAATCAAGCATCCCTACCAAATTTCGAGTTTCTATCATTATTATTTCTCGAGTTACTAGCGTTTGCATAGCGTGATCAACCAACCAACGGATGACGGCTATTATTATATAAAATAATTGGTTTTTGGTTTCCGTAAAAACACTATTTAAAAACGTCGTTATTAGTAATCTTCATGAGGACCAAAGTTGTAGAGAATAATACTTCTTCCACGTTTTGTTTGAAACAAATTTTTGTAGAACCATCCATTTAGGAGATATTTTGCTTTTTCTTAATTTCCAGTATACAGCGCCACCACCATGTAACGATGAATTCTGTAAACATATTCGAAATATACGTAATTTACGGCAATAAGGACGACTGTTTTATTTTACGATACGAAATAATAATATTGCCTTATAATGCTATTCATAATAATTTAAATATCTATACCCCAAATATGGAGAAAGTCATGTGTTGGCCAGATCATATTTTTCATTTGGTTATTAGCAGTATCGAGACAGTTTTTTCTTTGCTGCCAAGTGAGATATGTGCGAGTGTGTTTATAAAAACATCATGTCCATATAGTTTTGACTCTCTCTTTAAAGATCGATACAATGTACAAAAACATGTCTCCGTGTCGCATTGTGTAATAATCTGGTCAGTTGGAATAACAATTCTCGCCTTGCCACCACGCGAGATAGTATACGTGAATATCACATCTAGTTCTTATTCTGTCTTTGTTTCGTTTTAGTTTCAATTGCAAGCCACAACCATACAACACAACAACCAAATCAAAAAATCTGAAGTGGCCAACACATGACTTTCTCCATATTTGAGGTATAGATATTTAAATTATTATGAATAGCATTATGAGGCAAAATTATTATTTCGTATCGTAAAAGAATACGCGTCCTCCTTATTGCTGTAAATTATATTTGAATATGTTTACCGAATTCACCGCTACACGGTGGTGGCACTGTATACTGGAAAATAAGAATAAGTTAAATATCTCCAAAATGGATAGTTCTTCGAAAATTTGTTTCAAACAAAACTTGGAAGAAATATTATTCTCTACAACTTTGGTCCTCACAAAGATTACCAATAACGACGTTTTTAAGGAGATATTTTACGGAAACCGAAAACCGATTATTTATAATTCCAAAACAATAACTGCTATGGAAAATTGTTTGAAATAAAAGATGTAGGAAATTATATTTTCTACATTTTTTGTAATGGGCAATGTTTACAATAATGACATATTATCGGAGAAATATCGCCAAAACCGAATCAGGTTTCAAATAAACCTCGACTTCCGGTTAACTGGTATTGTCCAAAAACTAATCAGTTCTTTGTGCACATGTTAAAGTGTTATATATGAAATTTGGCATTAATATGATAAGTACTTTTTGAATTAGAGCACCCACAATAACATACATCAACACACACACACATACAGACATCATTCCAAAAATAGTCTAAACGTGTTCTAGGGACCTCAAAACGTGTATTTCGATTGAAATCTCGAAGTCGATTTTTTTCGTGATCACAATACATTCCCTATCCTACATATGGAGAATGTAACAACAATACCATCAACAACAACAAAATCAATTACGACTAACAAATAAATGTAACTAAAATAAACAAATATGTACCTCCTATAACATCTCCCTTTTTTACATTCTCCATATACGTAGTATACAGAAAGTATTGTTTTCATGAAAAAAATTGACTGAGATTTCAACAGAAATACGTTTTGAGGTCCCTAGAACATGTTTAGGCTATTTTTGGAATGTCCTCTATGTATGTGATTGTGGGCACTCTAACTCGAAAAGTACTTGCCATATCATTACCAAATTTCTTATATAACACCTTGGTATGAGCACGAAGAGCTGTTTAGTTTTTGGAAGTGGCCAATAGCTATATGGTTTACCATACATAGCTGATGCCATCGTTTCCATTACTGTGATGAAATGCTCTAATTGTTGATAGCAATGTGTACCATGCCAAGGGTGTTTTTAACTGCACATCGATATTTTCTTATCCATAGCAACACCTAACAATATTGTTGACTTGTTTTTTTTACTTTCTCCATACGTAGTAATGGGAAAGTACTGTATTCATGTAAAAATCGACTTCGAGATTTCAACGGAAATACATGTTTTGAGGTCCCTAGAACACGTTTAGACTATTTTCGGAATGATGTCTGTGTGTGTGTGTATGTTATTGTGGGCGCTCTAACTTAAAAAGTACATGCCATATCGTTGCCAAACTTCATATATAACACTTTAACATGAGCACAAAGAACTGATTAGTTTTTGGACAATAGCGGATAACCGGAAGTCGCGGTTTATTCGAAACCCGATTCGGTTTTTGCGATATTTCTTCGTTAAAACATCATTATTGTATATACAATTCTATACAAAGGTTATAGAGAATGTAATTTCCTACAAATTTCATTTGAAAGAATTTTCCATAGCGGTTATTGTTTAGGAGTTATTTATAAATAACCGGTTTTTCGGTTTCCGTTAAATATCTCCTTAAAAACATCGTTATTGGTAATCTTCGTAAGGACCAAAGTTGTAGAGAATAATATTTCTTCCAAGTATTGTTTGAAACTAATTTTCGTAGAACCATCCATTTCGGATATACTATTTCGCTTTATCTTAATACCAGCATACAGCGCCAACACCATGTAGCGGTGAATTCTGTAAACATTCAAAATATACGTAAATTACGGCAACAAGGACGTGTCTTCTTTTGCGATACGAAATAATAATTTTGCCTCATAATATTATTCATAATAATTTAAATATCTATACCCCAAATATGGAGAAAGTCATGTGTTGGCCACATCAGATTTTTTACTGTTGTGATCACGAAAAAATCGACATCGAGATTTCATCAGAAATACACATTTTGAGGTCCCTAGTACAAGTTTACACTATTTTCGGAATGATGTGTGTGTGTGCATGTGTCGATATATGCCATTGTGGGCGCTCTAACTCAAAAATTACTTGCCATATTAACACCAAATTACAAATATAACACTTTGGTATGAGTATGAAGAGCTGATTAGTTTTTGGACAATAACGGTTAACCGGAAGTCGAGGTTTATTCATATCCCGATTCAGTTTTGATGTAATGTCTCCGTTAAAACATCATTATTGTATATACGATTCTATAGAAAGATTATAGAGAATGTAATTTACTACAACTTTCAGTTGAAACAATTTTCCATAGCTGTTATTTAGGAATTATTTATAAATAATCGGTATTTTCGGTTTCCGTCAAACATCTTAAAAACGTCGTTATTAGTAATCTTCCTAAGGACCAAAGTTGTAAAGAATAATATTTCTTCTAATATTTCTTATAACATATTATTATAATATTTCTTATATCTACTTTCACCGTATTTTCCTAGCTTGTTGTTGGTTTTGTATTTTCTTGTTAACATGAAGTGGAATTGCTAATACAATAAATCATTTGCACTTTCCAAAAAACCTGTAATTAGCTAATAGCATGTTCTGAAGAAAGAAATGTTTTTCTGTTTAACTAACCAAATGTCTCACCATCCAGCACATTTCGACCATTGCATGGTAGCAACTTCCTGACAATTAAATGGATATTCTAGCAATCGCTAAGATTCGAATGATCCCAAAGAAACTCCAGCAATTGAGAGAGAAGATGATGATGAGTAGAGACTCCTTGATCTCAAAAAGAGGCCTTCAGAGCGCTTGCTTTACACGAATAACGTTATGACATGTATTGATGTAGATGGCAGTGTAGTCAAAGAATGGCGAAATTATTCGATTTCATATCATATTTCAAAATACAATACGGCCTCAAAGCAAAGGAAGATTAATAAATATGTCAAAAAACAGTGATATGAATTAAAACATTGATGGCTCATGTTTTATGTTAAAATCGCCATTCATTTTCCTGCGATACATTGTTTTTACGTTTTTAATACCTTTCCATCATATGAGGTATGTGTAATTATATGAGGGATCCTGTACGCATCGTGCGTCGAATTTTGCGATTTGCCCAACCAAGCCCATCCTACATCAACCAGGCGACGACATCAGTATCCGAAACACGCAAGCGAACGAGGGTTTCAAATTTGTCGCCCATAAGAGCTGGCCACCATGGGAGCATGTTATACCTGCTAATGTGACCAGAGAAGAGGATAAATAATGCAATGAATGTAGGTTGTTGTAGGTTGATATAAAGGAATTATAAAATGATGAAAACATGGTCCATATAATTTCGCTGCTACGTTGTAGATTGAGAAGTATCTAGAAGCAGATTAAATGGAATATTCAGTGATGTATTACGTTAATTTAGCCGTATCGATGGGTTAAGTTAACCTGAGGATATTACGGTAACAATAGAATGAGAAAATTTCTTTAGATGTCCCAGCACGTACGAAGAAGTACGTGAAGGGAAGTATATGTGAGTGAGTGAATGGGCGAAAACAACTGCCTGTAAATGCTTGAGAGAAAACAGTGTGTTGGGTGAATGAGATAACGTTTGGGTGGTGTATGTGAGGTTGTATGTGTGGAGGTTGTGTGTGTGAGGTTGTATGTGTGTGTGATGTGGAGGTTGTGTGTGTGAGGTTGTATGTGTGTGTGAGGTTGTGTGTGTGGAGGTTGTGTGTGTGGAGGTTGTGTGTGTGGAGGTTGTGTGTGTGGAGGTTGTGTGTGTGTTTGTGTGCACGCGTGTGCGTGCATGTGTGAGGTTGTGCGTGAGGTTGTGCGCGTGAGGTTGTGCGCAAGAGGTTGTGCACGTGAGGTTGTGCGCGTGTGCGTGCGCGTGTGTGAGGGTGGATGTGTGAGGGTGTGCGTGTGTGTGCCACCAAAAACGCTTCAAAAATCAGCTGGAATATATGCCACCCAACTTGCACAACAAACCCCTAATTATTAGGGCCTAATAAATATACAACCATCAATCACTTGATTGCCCCTTCGATATAGACCACCCAAAACACGAAATTACCCCCTGATTTATGCCACCCAATTTGCATTGACTGCCGCTATAACATATTCCTCCCTAAATGTATCAAACTCCCCACGCTTTTCTCCCAAGCGATATATACTCTACTGCACCAAACATACACCAAATGCCCCTATGCTTATATAGCTCACAAATTCTATAGATATTTTCCGCGATCTGTTGGTTGGTTTGTTTGTCGGATATAACGCTAAACCCTCTCACTAGAAAAAATGCGAATAATGATATTTTTATTTTGACATGACCTCGGCAGGATTCAAACTCGCGACCATAACATTGCTCTACCCCTTCCATAAGAATTTCCACTCTCCCTTTGTTTTGAAATTGATATTAAAAATGTGAAATTTTTATGTAAATTAATGACCATAATAATAATATTAATTGGCCATTTAAAAAATCGTATGTAATAGCAATCAAACATTTTACATGCCAAGAAGTTGATAAGAATCTCTTTGCATACGTAAGTACGGCATTGAAGTCGACTCACTGCAAATACTGTAAAATCTGTGTTATCTGGCAATCTTGGGGATTGTGGAAAGCCAATTAGGAGAAATAGCTGGTTAGGGAAGCGTTTTTCGATTTTGATAGCGCAAATTTAGCAATGACCAAACAAAATTGGGCTTAGGTTCACTATCATACTCCCCAAACATAACTATGCATGGGGTTTGCATTTTCCATTTTAATTCTTCCACACATAGATATAGATACTATTTAAGCATTCTTATTTCATACGTTGCTACGCTTACATGCAAAACAAAAGACTATTGAAAAGTTTAGGGCATCCAGGAAGTTTGGCGAGTACGTCAGTGAATCTGTTCCCAAAATTGAATTTATTGGATTATATCTTTCGTATTTATCTTTGTTTACTCTATTAGAAAAGGACGAAATTATTTAATTCTTCTGAACATTTCTGTAAAAACCAGTCATATAATATTTTACGCAGTTCCTCCATTTTTGGCTTATGAAGCATATGATGTTTATTAATTGATTTACTCGTCTCAGAAGATGACACAAATTTCATTAATTTAGCCTTATGAGCCTTGATATCGTACAGCGTGGAAGATCCGACGTTGAATTCTTTTGCTATGGCTGCTCTATTTTCTCCTTTTTCAATTCGTTTGATCAGCTCCAGCTTTTGTGTTAGCGTTAAAACAACCTTTTCTCTCCTGACCCTTGCTTTTAGGTATTTATTTCTAAGACATTAAATGGATGGGTAATTTTTTAAATAATAAAAAGTGATAAAACTGGAAATTGTAGAAGTACACCAAAACATCTAGACAATGTAAATGCTTACTCGGCAGTCCCAGAAGTATACGAAGTAAATACGTAATATATACATCTTATATTTTAAGAAATTTTAAGTGAAAGTTGTGGTATTACACATACAGTAAAACCTCGATTATCCGGCCCTCGATTAACCGGACCCCGCTTTAACCGGTCGGTAGGCCGTGATGATGTTTTCATCGACGGCGCCCCGTTGTGTTATTTTTTCCAGCTAATTTGAAAATAAATGGAATTAAACATTTTGCCTTCTGGTATTATATGTAATTTTAAAAAAATGGTAATTGAATTTTAGACTACATACGTGTCAATAAAGCTTCCGGTAAGACAAATTTCATAAATATATGGCGCATTAGTAGATAGTAAGGAAGCATGGAATCCGATGAATCTGTTACTCATTTTAATTTGGAGTTGTAATGGGATATCTGAGAAGAAAGCGACAGTGTAGCAGGGAAAATGAATACGCCCACTGAGATTTGTTGTTTCATTGCTACAATGTTGCTTACGCTCACAGTCAAAGTGATGAATCGGTCCGAAAGGTGCTGTTATCCTCTATGTTTATCTGATGAAAGGTGATATGGCCTTGTTGCAAAGAAAATGAAAATTGACAGTTTCTTTAAGCCTGCTTCACATTCCCAGTGCACATCTCAAGAACTTGAGGACCCTCAGCCGTCAATTTCAAAAGACGTAACCTCATCAGAGACTCTTTCGTGGATTTCGGTGCTCAACAAGTAATTTTCATACCACTCCCGATTCGCATTCACTCTCGGATAGCGATTCTGATTGATTGGTAAGTTCATTTTTTATACATTGCTTTTATAAGCCGCGACTTTGAAAGAGATTTCCTGCCATGCACCATGGAAAATGCAATTTCATTTCTGAATTTTTTTCGTATTTACAATGACTTTGTCTCAAAAACGAATATTTTGATGGCTGAATTGATATTTTTCCCTATTGCTGTGTTGAAAGTTTCAGAGAGTTAGAAAATGAAATGTTGATAGCGGCAAATAATCAGCAGTTTATACGTAAAAAATTACGAATTTTATGTGAAAAGGAATGAGATGTATGCGTTATGTTGAAGTAACACTAGCAAATAAGCTGATAAAGTCGTCGTAATTATTACATAATCGTTCCAGCGTAAAATAAAAATTTTTTGGTGTCATTTCCATTAAGGCGGTCAATATCGATTTCCCCCCGGATTAACCGGATTCTCGGATTATCCGGCCGACCCTCCGCCCTATATAAGCCGGTTAATCGAGGTTTTACTGTATACAATTCACACAAAAATTCATAAAAAAAAGAAATACAAAATGAATTGTATTTGTGTAGTTGCCGGTATCTAAGGGTGGCCGGTTCTAAATAGCCGGATAGTACAGCTTTTACTGTGTGTGTCTACGTGTTATATGGGATGTATAGGCCAAAAACCATGTTTCTCGTATATAACGAAGACACGCTTATAACGAAGCAATGAGTCGGTCCCCTCAAATACGTATTAAACGAGTTTTACTTTATGTGAGAACATCTAATTGTAACAATTCACCACTAACTAGAATATGTGATGAAGTTAATAGAATGGGTGATGAGGTAGATATTTTTTTGGAAAGAAGTATTTATGTTCACAGGGTTGTCGGTTTTATATTGATGTATGCTATTGATTATCAGGGATGTTTTTTTTTCTTTATGCAGCTTTGTATATGATTGTACTGGTTGAACTACATGGTAAAGGTTGTATGTTTATGTATTTTTTGTAATCAGGCCACATGATGTATTTTTTTCCTTTCTTTTTTTATGAGAAGTTTTCTGTAATTTTTGTTGGGAGAACTTCAAATAAATAAATAAATAAATATACGTCAATTGTTCTAAAATTTGAATTCCTATGTTTTCCCTTGAGTTTCATGTTTTAGATCTTTGACTGTGTTTGCATCTCCCCTCTTTCTTACCAATCCATCATGCTTTTGTTTCTCATTTTTCATGCTTCAATAAAAAATATAAATAGGCTTTCAAAAATTCCTTCTTTTTATGAGAAATAACATTTCAACTATCTAATTTTATAATATTTTACAAGATCTGGGAGAGCAGCATATGGATAAATAATGTCAAATGGAATATTAACATCTCAAATGACTTTTACAGTAAATGAATACAGCACCAACAACTCTTGGGATTCTTTAAAAGATTTGATATATTGGTTAAAAGATTTATTATTGATGTGGTTGAACTTTAAAATGCCAAAAATAACAATCATAATGATGTTCTTTACACCAATGGCATGTTTTAAAAATCACCAGAAGCAATCATGATAGATAATTTAAAAACGATTCAGAAAAAATTGAGCTAGATCAGATTTTTTGTACCACCCTTAATTTTTGAAGTCATAAATCCAAGTTCAGAGCATATATTATGATATTGGTGAAAAATTCAAGCACATACTAAGAATATTCCCCAACAGCCATATAACATCAATGAAACATAACAGAAGTTGAAATAGGTGACATTAACAGCAGCAATGGCTTACATGCTAACTATAAAAAATAGATAAACAAATGTACCATATACTCCGGCATATAAGTCGACTTTGAAGTCTAAAAAAATTTTCCTAAAACATGGGGTCGACTTATAGGCCGAACATAAAAACGGGAACCTTAAATTAAAAATGAATAACATTGATATTTAAGAAGACCACTGATCTTTCAGTGGAGGTGATCGCTATTTTGAATCAGCTGTTCCAGTATTTACATTTTATGACATTTACCATATTTACCCGTGTACCCCGCACACCTTTTCTCCCGAAACGCCGGGGAAAAAAAGGAGGTGCATGTCTTACACGAGGATTTCTGAACAGGTTATATAAATTGTATCGATAGTAAATTCTCTGCAATATGCTTGCATCTACATTTATATTCGTAAAAGATGTCAAATTCTACGAAGTACATGCGTATTTATGCAGCCAAGTAAACGTGTAAGTTACACCTGCGCTGCAGGCATAAACTAGGAAAAGTAGGCAGAAAGAATATGCCGACTAACTGATAACTATAGTTCAATGACTACTGAGGGTTTGCCGGCTTGAAAATAGGTAGGTTCAAGTTTGGCCATTTTCCCTCATCCACTTCAAGGAATCTGGAGTGGTGAAATTTTGTTGCAAATGAAAGATTTTATCGTTCAAAAGGAAGATGGAAATCCACATCTCAAGTGTTTGGACTCGTTTGTTCCTTACCTTCCAATATTTACTCACGAGGCGATACACGAAAAAACTCCCCATCCGCGTAGGGAAGTTCCCGTTCATAGATGAACAAATATTTCGTGAAGCTCTGCATCGGTGCATGTTTCAGGGAGTAGGAATCGGTGACTTAAAAAAAACTTATTCTGGCTCAAATTAATTTTTTCCCTCCAAACCGGCCGAAAAATAGGAGTGCACAGGGTACATGAGTGCACGGGTTATATGAGTAAATACAGTATTTTTGAAGAATTTATCGGATTTCGTTCATTAGTCGTAGTTTAACATTAATGGCATTAAAATATAAGCCTCTGATTCCCATTAAAAGCTTACCCATGTTAGCTTTGAGCTAATTGCCTAGGCAGCCAATGGTTGCGACCCAGAAAAATTACTTTTTCCGATAAAAACTATAAAATTACGCTAATTCTACTCGGATTTGAATTCTGTCTTCAAAAATAAGAAACTACAATTCATATTCTATCCGATAGTTTAAGTCTCGAGTTTGTATCTAGACGGTAAATAATTTTAAAATGCGAATATAAAAACCTCTACACCAAATTACGAAAAATCAGCAAAAGGTCGAAAAAGAAATCGTATTTCTGAAAACTTCGACCGTGTAACGTATAAACATGGCAAGAATAAGATAGTATAGAGCTTTAGCCATCAAATAAAGCAAAAAATAAGAAATTCGGTCCATATTTACGTATTTTGACGAACGAAGGAAGAAAACCTTGCACTCTGAAAAATCGAAAATCCCGTGTAAACTTATGGGAAAATATAATTGTCTCCTGGATTCGAACTGGGGACACTTTAGCAAACGAAAATATTTTTCCAGGGACCTCATAGCCAGTGGAAATAAAACGTCGTTTACCGTATATCTTTACGACGAACGGTTCTCGAGAAATACGCCGATATAAATTGTAAACAAATGTCTAAAGACGTCAACGTAAAATTAATATATAGTTAGATTTAGATATTTTAACATCCTAATCAAATGCTTAACATACTATTTAATTTAACGTTAAAAAAGAATGGATTCTTAGTCCCGATTTACACGTTCCTGTTTTCGTTCCTGAAAGCAGGCGCCTGTCGGTCTGCGCATGCGCACTAGCGAGTTCCTCCGAAAAAACTCGTCGGGAAAGGAACGGGCGCGACTCCCGATTTCAAGCAAGTCGGGAACACGTCGATTGGATGATACTCTCACGTGACATGAGTGACGTCAAAGAGGTTTCCTAACCCCTTCCACTGCTGACGCGAGGGATGTTTTAAAGAGCTATTTTCTTTTAAGTCTCGTAAAAGATGGATTGTGTAGTGATATAGTAAAACCTAATAGGAAAATCTGAAAAATGTTAAATATTATTGCCGTTAAACATTGATAAAATTTAAACGTATTTTGTAGTTCATATATTTCAGATTGAGGAACGGTGATGAAGCTTTTTATGGAGGTAAAAATCGTCAAAAAAATTAAATAGTGATTATGCAAATTTTATATTATAATAAGTTTAGTTATTATAGACCACTAAAATTTTTAAAAAGTACGTATGAAATGGACGACCATTTCCATAAAAAGCATTTTTGTTTCAAATTTTTAAGGTGCCGTGCTCCACTACAGGTAATCAACAAAACCATACGGAAAATATTTTAATTCCTATTTTATTTTTATATTCCTTTTTAAATCCTATTTTTCATACCCAATCTCCATAAATAAGCACCGAAATACATGCAGGGCTATATAAAATTGAATTTTTAAATTAGTTAGAATTAAGATAGAAACACCAAACAAAAACAGTAAAAAGCTAAAAGAATGAAGTATCTTATTTTTGAAGAGATAATTTGAATCCGTGCCGAATTGATGTAAAAATTAGATTCCTTCTGACCTTTTGCATTATATTGGTAGATATAGCCATCGATAAAATATTCCGGCTTTGCTTTCCTGGATTTAATAATTTCGACCGATGACATCTTAATGAGTCTATTTTAAATGATAAA